>QLIY01000815.1:9647-74206 GCA_003260075.1 Phallusia mammillata | reverse complement strand
GTACTGGTTCATTCAAGCGTGACCTGTCTGAGCGATTTCGCCGAGTTGTGCATCTAGTGAATTAAGTTATCTATGGTTTGTGTTAATTTCTCAATATTTTCGGTTTCAAAGTTGAGATGAATAATGCTGGTATTATGTTTCTCTGTTCGTTAAATGACAACCTAAACTTTTAGAAATCCGACCCACGTAGTTTCAAAACAGGTCATTGTCGTAGCTGAGCGTACCCAAGCTCCGCGGTTTCACAGAATAAATAAAACAAAATACATGAGTCTGAATGGAATTCAATACAGCATATCAAATTAGAGTTCTTTGATCAAATACAATGCTTTGAGCAGTCCTTTTGTTTACTCTCTATATTTTCTTTGTCGAACCGATTCTTCAACATCAACTTAATCAAACATCATTCCTTGACTAACTTGGAATTTTACAAAGAAATTTTTGGATCAAACAATTTTTACTCCCCAAATATGATTTATTGCTCAACCTACAAAACAAGGCACTTTTAAACAAGTCCAAATTCTCAAACGTAGTCATATTCCAACATTAACTTTTATTTGTTTTGGTTTTAGTATAGTAAAAGACTTCGCAAAAGCATATAACATTCCGGAAAACCCGTTAAGGTCGCAATCAGGCGGTGATTCGCGCAAACTAACATCAACATAATATGTTAGTACGGTAGCCCAATAACACATTCAGTTAAGTCATCTGATCAATAATATGCACTTGTTTAAACTGGTGATTCCATTAATGCTGTTTCTTGGTCTAAACAGTTTCTGAACGGAATGGATAGAATTCGTTCTTCCACACAAGCCGCCGTTAAACGGGCATCTTCGTCTTTATCCCAACACTCCCGAATAGTGTTTACCAAACTTGAAGCTATCTTAGTGTATTCTCGATCACCATCTAGTGGGTGGTCCAGCAAAACTTTTGATTCTCCAGGTGACAGGTTACTAGACTCTAATGAACACCTTTCTTATTAAACTACAAACAAAAATTTACCAAGGAAAATAACGACCCAATTAGACGTAAAAATCGATATGGAAGTAATTAAGGGACTGTTATCTACTTCAGTGGTCGTCAACCTATGGGTCGCGACCCCAAGTGGGGTCGCCTAAACTTTTTCTGGGGTCGCAATAAGTCGCTTTAATTTATTGCATTTTAAAATTGATTACAAAAAAACTAATATTATGTTCTTTTAGATCGCAACTTTTGCTCTTGTTTTTTGGTACAGCTTGCTACCTCATGTTGCAATTAAATTGTGGCAGTGAAAAAACACAAAATGCCTTTATCGCGTAACAATGGGTTTGGACAACGTGTATTATGACTCAACACTATAAGTTTGTATTATTTAAGGTGACACCAGAACGACTGAATAGTTATTTATGTAACGTACCCAACTATGTCAAATTTTTCTAATCCCGTTTTCAACCACGTGGTTGTGTGAAGCATAATTTAGTGCAACGAGTGTATTAGAAACGAAACATCGTAATCGATTGGAAGTGGAGCATGACATGCGGTTAAGCTTGTGCAACGTCAAGCTGCGGCTTCAAAAACTTGTGGACAGTATACAGGCGCAACCATCTCACTAACAGTGCAAACTAAATGTTGAACAATTTGACAAGTTTGTGTTCCGACAATTGGGTTAATGTCTTAAATGAAACGCCTTAAAAACTTTTTTCGTAATACTTTTGTATAGCCATATTTGTTTGTAATTATGTATACCTGTAGTTTGTATACTTGTTCTTTCGTTTCAGCATTACTTAAAACATTTTTCTCAGTGTTGATGAAATGGGGTCGCAGGCAAATTCTGATTTCATTTTCCCTTAAATTGGGGTCGCCTATAAAAAAGGTTGAAGACCACTGATCTACTTAGCTGCCTAAATCAATTTGCATAAACCTGAGATGAATGTTGATTTAAAGTCGGATCCTTTGTTAACGGACATACTAAATCGTGAAATTGTTACAGTTGGTCTGTACCTGTCCGCCACACTTCGAACACAGGCAGGTGGATTACTCCTCGCTACAACTTCGCTTAGCTGCTGCGCACTTTTTATTTATCGTTTTCATGCGACGCTTGTTTCGCATTTTTTTATTAATCTTTTATGTGACTCAACTGGTTATAAACGGATGTAACTGATGTGGCCCTTAGTATGAGAATTTCACGAAACGTTTGAATATAACAAAGCATATCGCTTTTTACGTCTATTTGGGCCGTATATTTCATTTTTACCGTTCGGATGCTGAAAAGCAAATTTAGGTCGTTTTCCTTGCAATACCACATGATTGATCAATTGTGATGTTGTGACAACATCGTGTTGGTAAGGAAGGCTGTGTTGAGGCGGAGATATTCCGCTACCTGCAAAATTGTATTCGCAAAAAATTAAAATAGAAGGGTACTGGCTTAGCATATATTGCCCTTGCATATACACTAACCTAGGGTTGCCATTTTTTATGATGCACAATCCCTGACAAAATTTATCTCAGTTTAACCCAGTGGTTCTCAAACTTTTTAGTTATTTTCTCTAAACGGTCTCTTTGCCATTATTTCGAAGGCTTGTGGTCCTTAAGCCTGAATGTGTTTTTCAGAAAAAGGAAAATTGATTGCAGGATTTTAGCTAGTTATGTAAAATTCTGCATAACAATGATCCAAATCTGACATTACAGACAAGACAAAAACATTACCATTGTGCGCGAACAATGGCATTTTTGTTAGTTTTCATGCAATGTTTGGCAATGACGGTCGATTCTCAATTTCACTTTGATTTAAACTTATTTAGTTGCACAAACTGACGCTAAATTAGAACATAGAATTACTTCCAGCTTTTTGCTGTCCCCGCAAAATTGCCTCACGGAGCCCTAAAGGATCGCGAACCCCAGTTTGAGAACCGTTGGGTTAGCCTTTTTTGCGATCCAAGCACTTCTATTGCGGAATAAATTTAGAATATCCGGAAGTCAAACGGACAGCGACACGAGAAAACGTTAGATACGATACTTTGATCCTTGTTAATTAACTTTCTGCCTAGGCTTCTGTTTAGTTAAGTTTATTAGGCTAAGCTTACTACTCTCACTATCCTTGAAACAATAAGCACACATATCACGGGTCGCCAACCTTTGCCACTCTAAAAACTATTCGGACCAATTTCAATTTGTCACAGAAAAACACACACTGGAAGCCGCCCTTTTTAGATTTGAAATAAAATGCCACTGTAAAAAGGTTTTTATATCTCACGACATTCGACTGTTTGTTGTTAGTTAATTCCTTGCATATTAGGTACACAGTTAAAGCAAATGAAACTTCCCAGCACGTTCCCACGTAGCATCGAACGCTGTGTTTTCTTGAGACGCGGATTTTTATTTCTGTATTTAACGCGTATTGTTAGACAACTAGTAACAAACAGGTATTGTTACGCGCGCACACACACTGCAAAACGAAACAGTAACCTTGTTTGTTAACCTGCGCGCCGCCAGTTTACCTCTTTACGTTTCATGGTATAGACGCGGTTGTAGCTAACTACTAGAAATTTTCTTCGTTGGTACATTAATTTCATAGTATATCTATATTTTTTCTTAAATTCCTGACTTTTAAGTACATTTTAACATTTCTCCCTGACGCAGATTTAAACACTAAATTCCCTGACATGTCAGGGAAAATCCTGACGTATGGCAACCCTACACTAACCTCTTTTGAAACCTTAATATAAATAAGTTCCTACACTTATTTTATATTGGGTCCCATATCATCCACTGTCTTTTATAACTTCATGTGTTTCTGCAAGCAGAAACTCATGGGTCCCCACACATGCAAAAATGTTACTTTTCGGGGGCCACAGTTCACGAAAGGTTAAGAACCACTGCTCTACAAGCTGTCCAAATTTCATTTAATTCAGATATTGTTTAAAAATTGAACCATTTTGGGGGGCTAGTGGGGTAAATGTTGGGGCAACTGGTTAAAACACAACAATCAACACCTATAAATGACACACTCTATAAGCTATCTAAATTTCATTCAATTCTGACATTGTTTAAAAAATTGACCCTTTCTAGGGGGCTAGAGGAGTAAATATTGGGGCTACAGGGTAAAACACAAAAATTGACACCTATAAATGACAAATTCTATAAGCTGGTCAAATTTCAGTTAATTCCGACACCATTTAAAAAATTCACCCATTTAAGGGGGTTACCCCACTATAGTGGGGTAACTGATGGGGTTCAACATCCAAAAGTGTAAAATATGAAATCACAATGACCCAATCAACAGCCATGTAAAATTTTATCCAAATCGGACAATGTTTAAAATCCTGACCATTAGAGGTGTTATTAGAAACATTCATCAACGCCTCTGACACCATAAGGCTGTTAACACCCCTCTGACTGGCATCTGCAAAAACGTCCACCAAGTAATGCACACACCCAAGTAGATTTCATGCCAAAAGTGCATGGACAAACTTCACCGGAGAAAATAAAAAGGGACCCATAAATAGCGATTATAGCTTTGAACAAAACTAATCTTTACTAATGATCACCCTAGTTAAATTTCAGTTTATAGCAGCAGCAATAAAACAATAAAATTGAGCATGTTTTACAGGTAAAAACACCAACCAAAAATACTTTCCGTTAATGTTCGTTAGAAAAACAAACGACACAAATGGTTTCCAAAGTCCAGGCATAAATAAACCTAATTGTAGGCATATTTTAGCCGCTAAAAGAAATACTCAAAATTAAGCAAGCCCTGCTTTACATAGCAATTAATAGCACTCACCATAAAAATCTTTGCATCTGTTGACAATTTCCCACATTACTAAGGCCATTGCATAAACGTCAGCTTGTTTGAGCGAAATTCTAAATCGCTTGAGGTTTATCGAAAGGTCGAGGACTTCGGGCGATGCATAAAAAGGAGTTCCTTCAGCTGCCAGATGCTGAAAGGGTGAGTTATTTGTGAAATTTATCGTTTTCTTCGGTACACTTTATTCTAAGCTATCTGACTTGTTTACATGTAAAAGAAAAGTTTGTTGTGGTTCTCGTTGTACGATTTTCTTACCCCTCTATGTGCATTATTCATTTTGAATATTTGCAATGTTTTGCAGAAAAATTTAAACAGATTAATGCAGCATAACTTTCCTGTTACCAACGCCTAGTACAGTGGTTCTTAACCTTTTTTCCAATTCGTTGGTGATTAGTAAGGGGTGCACACAAATCACCAACAAATTTTCGCACCCCTTCTGCAATTGCTTAAATAACAAAACCATGGTAATTTAATTTTAAATTCTGCATCCCCGCACCCCGTAGGAACAGTTCTCGTACCCCTTGGGGGTGCGTGCCCCCCTGGTTAAGAACCCCTGGTCAAGTAGATTTGTCACCATATCAATAAACTCAATATTTGTATGAAAGCAATAAACAATAGGCCGGATAAGCATGATGTTTGAAACTCACTTGAGATTCAAAAACGTCTTTGGTTTCATCATTTCTGTTGTCTAATGCCAGAGCAACTCCAAAATCTCCGACCGCAAGTGTCAAGTTTTTTCGGACCATAATATTTGCACTTTTCAAGTCTCGATGAGCGATGCTTCGCTTTGCATGGCCTGGGAACATATTTAGAGATTTTAGGCACTTTTATGATACTGATTGAAGAGCAATTAATAATATAATGTGACACTTTTTCTTTGTTTATCACACGTCAATCGCAGTACAGTATAGGTATTTAGTGTAATGTCCTTGATTAAATGGCAATCTGGATTTCGCAAAAATCCTAAATGGGATTGTTTTAAATTTGGTGAAACCTACATGTCTTTGCAGACGTTACTACTGTGACGCAACATATAATATATTATAGGACGTACGCTTCAGCATACTAAGAAACCCGCCAGATGGTAAAAAAAAAATTTTGTTTGTTAATTTTTATAATTACAAATTAAATGGTCAAAAAAGTACGAATGTTTTGGTTGACTAATACCGGGCACGGTGTTTCGGTTTTGTTGTTTTATTTATGTGGTTTGATTCCCAATTAGTTCTTTTTTTTCTGTGTAAGAGCGTAAACCCAATTTTGTTTACAGTCGTCACCTAGCGGGTTTTCGGTGTCGTAACTGACGGGTGTACACATATTACGTCGTTCATCTTAAGTTAATATTTTCCTTACACTGTGCAACAAATCACACGAAGTTTTACCTGCAGAATCGACGGATGAATGGAGAAATGCCACTGCGCATGTTAGATTTTGCAAAAACGAGCAACAAATATCAAATCCAATAGTGTTTTTGACTACGAAATTTCGCAGCGAACCCAGACTGCAAAACTCGGTAAGAATTCCATTACGCGTTCCAACGTTAAATGGCCCGAAGTAGCGGACAAGATAAGAGTGGCTATATTTCTGAAGAATGTTGTTTATTTCGATTTCGTTGGAATAAGACATCTCAACTCCAGGAACACAAAACTCTAAAAAAGATGTTGATTATTTTCCTGCATGCCCTGTAGCTTCTATACTTGCATGCAAAAACAATCACCCTTGAAACACATGAATTGTTGTTTGTTGGTGTTCACCAGGTATACAGTTCTGAAAAGTATTTGTTTTAAAAAAAGTATATATTCAACAGAAAATAAAAGCATACACACTTTTAATAACTTATTATCTGAGAACATTTATCACGCACTGACTTTTCAGTTTTGCGTACCAGTTTTAATTACAGGCGCAATTTATCGTTCTTTCTCCCCTATTGTTGTAAGACATTAAATACTACAAGCACGTTTTATTACAGTTCAATGGTAATTTTGTTGCTTTAAATAATTTTTATTGCCTTCTGATAATCCCTTAAAAGCAAAAAGGACATTTTACTCTTTCATATCAAGTCATGCTTTCAACAGATATCGTCGTGGTCGTTTTTTGCAACAAAGTTGGTCCAAAATGTATCAGGTGTAATTACTGGATCATGCGAAACAAACTTTACCCACCCGAATTTTCCTTGACCGAGCAGTTGTCGAAACGAAATTTCGATTTGAACTTCATTTTTCTGCCCACAATCAAGATTGCATTGTAAACTGAATTGACAAGAAGCACAGTTTCAAACAGAACAATGTAAAACAGCAAAAAACACGTGGTTAACCAATCAGTACATGCAAGTATTAACTTATCATGTAAGTCAGACATCCTATACCGTGATTAAAGTCTACAATGTATGTAATGTTTCGACATTATGAACGACGAAGTAATCACTACCTTTCTTCCACTTTTGTTTGCACATTGTCGATGTAATTCGGCCCGGTAAACTTGGTTGGACATTGATCACTGCAAATTATTAATTTGTTGCTTCAAATGTTTAAAAACCGTTAATGCACAAGCAAATATCACAAACAGTTAGTGATGTGATTTTGGTGTCATAACTTACCGGCAAATTCTTCCCAGTCTTTTTACTCTCAGATTGGAATCTCCCGAATCTTGGAAATAAGCTAAAAATAACAATTTAACCATAACTCATGCAATTCAAAAGTGAACTATTCATTGCCAGCGAACCTCGCTTGATAACGTAGCCGATTATTCCCAGAATAATTCCACATGCCGCCAATACAATCCAAATCGGCGAATACTGCATGGCTGGATCTACAAAATTGATTGAAAATTCAAGAAATTCAAACTTTAAACAAGTTTTTGCTTTTTGTGGGTTGGTAAAATGGTACTTGATATGTTGCTACAGTCAGTAAATGACACATGACGTCTTAACAAACATGTTGTGACGTAATACGTAACGTTCCTCTTTCACGTTTCCTCGTTCTTAAATTATTTTCAAATATGTCTACCGTTAAACCACACTTACAAGCTAAAACTTTGTTTCCAACATTTGCTAAAATTGTTTTGCGAGGACATCGCGCAGACAAAGAAAACAAAAAAGTAAAATAATTAAGAAAAAGACAGAGAACACATGTCAGCACTTATACGGTTGTAAACATATGTACAAACACACGTCAATTTCAATCATTTACCCGACATGTCAGGACAGTTCAAAGTTATCCTTGAGCCTTGTAGGCATATGTTTTAGCATTACAGTAAAAAAAATCAGTAAACAAATGGATCTGTGCAAAAATGGATGTATTTAAGGAAAAAAATCGGTTTTGCAGGTACTGTCATCGTAAAGTGAAAATAATGTTTGCGCTACTGTAATTTTAATCAAATTTTATAACTTATTTGTCTTAAATCCAGGTTAGTATAATACTTTGAATATGACTCGGACCTCTATTTTATCACACACCGGTTGTGGCAAGATTCACTTGTTTTTAACACGTACCTGGAAAAGCAGAGTCCGCCAAAGTTGAATCCAAACGGTGCGCACCTTGTGGTGAAGGTTCTGTGTTTTGTGTGGATGTAGCGACACGATTCGGTTGATAACGTGGTTGCAGATCGGAGTTGCACATCTCTCCCGAACAGCAACAAATATTGACGTGTAATTTTGAGTTTGAACCGGGATCAAGTTCACGTTGCTTCTGCTCATCGGATCGAAGTTCCTCTCGATGAAAGGATTTGCAGGAATTGTCGCTGCATTGAGATCGGTAATGGTCGTTGTCGAAGCAACCTGAGTTTGGGACACTTGCATTAGTTTACTAGTAATTTGTGCATTTGATTGAGCAAGATGAACATTTGTGCAACAGATTGTCACCAACAACTCGCTCTTGGTACATGCAGAGTAAATCAAATCTCGCCGTGATGTAACATAACCAGTAAACTTACAAATGTTTTGCTCAAGCCAACTTTATTGATGTACTGAGAAATCTACCTTCAGGTTCCATAACAGAATACACCAAAGAAAAATAGAAACATAATTTAAATACTAAAACAGGGTCAAAATATCAGCAAAACTTTGGGTAATCACTTTCAAAATAAAACAAAACTGGCTTTCTTGGGTTTAGGTAATTTGACTCACCAAGTGAAGTTATCTTTCTTACAACTCTATCAACGTCTTGCCAGCTTGCTTTGCAAGTCTAAACAATACGAAAATACGAGTTTATTGACAGAAAAGATATAATCAAGAGGCATATTGTGTGTTGACCATAAATATTAAATCTGTGCCCCTTTTAATGATAAAATGAATGCGTCTTTCTAAATTTTACTAACCCCAATCATTTCCATCGTTTATTAGCGTATTTAAGTTCAAATTCCTAAGATTTCTACTTCACTTGTGATATCGTTTAAATAGTAAGCATTTTTTTCAAACTTAGGAATTACAAAAGTTTTAATAGGTCATTACTGTAGCCTACGTCGCGCATGTTATATTTAGTTAAATTCAATGGGCGAAACTGAGCAGAGTGAAATCAGTTTCATAATGTTTGGTGTGAAACATCGTAGCATCATTTGGATAATTACGGTACAAAAACGCAAAGGAGGAAAAATAGATTGATCTTATATTTTTATTCTTTCATTTTTGGGTTGAAAGTCGTACAAATAAAGCACACTAAAATATTTTCTGACACGAACTTACCGATTTACATTCCACAATACTTCTTCCCTCGTCTTTCTTCCTTGCACTATATTGTGCACATTTTGTTCTGTTTGTTTTCAAAAGTGAACCAGAATTTTCTGTATTAAACCTCATGACTAGAAGTTTCAAGAAACTGAAAGATGACACAACCAATGTGTGTTTTACATGTCAGTATCTTATGAACAATCTCACGTACAGCCTATATTTGATTTGCATTTGTTTTGTTTTTGCGCTTTAGGTCACACATCATGTTCTGGGAAATGCAATTATGAAACGTTTGTCTAATCACCGTTTAGCTCTACAGTGCATAATAGATAGTGAGCTAAAACGTGTTTACGCAAGCCTCTAAACAATTCCAATGCTCAGTACGACACTTCAACAAAACAATTCCAATGCTTAATAGAACAGTTCAATTTAGATTACAATTTTCTTGTTTCGCACTTTTTAGGTGTAACCAATTCCTATCCAACCCCCTGATCTACATTTGGCGCGGGCTAAATGCACCGAAACAGTGCCCTGTTTATAAGCAACAACACTTAGCACCATATAACGTGCGGTTTCTCGCAGTCCGGTGCTCATTGCAATGCAATTCTAGACTTTGCACTTGAATCGATAAGAGTAAGTAAGTTTAAATAGTGCTGATGTTGACTGTTGGTAAACCACATTTTGTGTGACATCGTTCAGATGAGATATCGCGCAGCTGAACAGCTTTGCACCTGGTGTGCGATGTTGCTGGTTACAAATTGATTGCAGCTACATGTGTCTCAAATGGGCACATGATCGGTTAGGGAGTAAAAATGAATGTTTGGAAAAATACTTTTTTCTTGCTTCAAATCCGACAATGCACATCAGTTAGTTTTGGTAGTTCCTTTAACCCGACATTATGTTTCCTTCATAAAAATCATAGCGATACAATTCTAAACACAGTGGAGCCCAATGTTTGTTTTAAGTTTATTATATTTTATCAACGGTTTTGCCAAAATGTTATTAAGTCAACATCAACGAGTGTGTCTCAACTCCAAGAACCACCACAGCATTTATATAATCTTTAAAACACATTCCGATTTTCTATTACGTTTTCTTTGAGTATATAATGGTTATGTTGAGGCTTTAATGCCATTTAATAAATGGTCAAGACTTGAAAATACTGAGAAACGCTTTTTGCTCACTTAATATGCCATCGTTTCTACACGCAAAGCGTAGAAACAAATGAAGATCAACACAACTTTTATTTTAGATCTATCGCAGTAGAAACAAGCAAATTCAAATGTCATTTGTTTGTTTTTTATTCATGGACATTTGTGAACGAAATCTCCCTCAAAAAGCGAACTCTCTTGCATCATATGAATCTGGTTAAACAACAGATGTTGTACACCAGGGAGGTCCACGATAGCTATCGCTGTACATGAGTGATTGGCGCATTCCGAGAAATTCGCAAACGCGGTGAGAATTTTTTCCCACCGGTCCTGACTGACTCTGCAATACTAAATGCAGTGGTGGGATTCAGCCGTTTCTATAGAACTCCCCCCCCCCTTTTTCCCACCGGTCCTGACTGACTCTGCAATACTAAATGCAGTGGTGAGATTCAGCCGTTTCCATAGAACTGTATGTGATAATAATTACTAAATACAAACACTGTTGGGATTCAGCCGGTTCGTACCGGTTCTATAGAACCGTCCACTCGAAATTTTATGAGATCAGCGAACCAGTTAGCATTACTGGTTACTGTCAATTGACTTTTATGAGATCAGCGAACCGGTTAGCATTACTGGTTACTGTCAATGAACTTTTTGTAACAGAAGCGGCTGAATCATATGACTTTTGTGATAAAACCGACTAGCAAAAATTTTCGAACATAGGTTGATTCTCACACTTTTTAAACTTAACTTTGAAGTTATAAAATTAAAAAAAAAGAATTAAGGTATTTGCCATAGATTACCTGAATTAACATATTTGATCTTCCATTTCATTTGCAAATCACTAACATATGTTTGTTTAACGTGGTTTAGACAGTCATAAACTCGACAGCAATTAAGTGCAAAACCTTGTAGTAATTTCACCAAAAATTGACCGTTTGAGTTGGTCACTGAACGACAAATAAAAGACGAGTTTTTAGATTGGAAGATTTAGAAACTTACAAATCCATAAAAAGTTCTTGAATTTACAACTGGACGTTAGAATACTTGGCGTTAGACCCACATTTATTTCGAAACGTTTCAGCATTGTTTGCCACTGGGTGTTGCCCAAGTTCCGCCAAATTGCTTGAATTATTAACCATTTGCAGGTACAAGGCATAGCACGGACAAAAAAAAAGCTGGTGGAGCCGATTTATAAATTAAAAAAGGAACAGTCCGAAAACAACAAAAATTGAATATTGTGTATTTGTATACATTGCAATAGGGCGTTCGTCGCACCTACCCATGCAGTTAGCTACCCAAAACATCGATATCTTATGTTTATAAAAGTCCTTCACTCTGAGAGAGTAATTACAATTTCCTGTGCAGATTTGTTATGGGGTGAAAACAGAATAAATTCGTGCTGATGGAAATCACGATTTCTTTGTAGCTTTGTCACTCGGACACGATTTGTTGTTTTGCATTGTGTGGAATACTATGTTTGACGAGAACTGTTACGTGGACAATCTTATTCAAAACAGTCAACAAACTATTCGCACAGAATCAATTCCATTTTGCAGAAATATTTAAAAATTGACCGCCAGTCCAAACTAGCAGCTGTGTGTTATCTGTGCAAACAATCGTTTAAATTACCATGAGTTTAAATGGCATATTGTAAACATTTTAATATTTAATGCTCTGTTTGCGTTTGGCAGCAAAACGCGCTGGAAAATGTTTGTCATCGCCGACTCCTGATTTTCTTGCACGCTCGTTGTGTTTGAATCAAAATGCGGCCAATTCACTAATGATTAATTTAACTTGTTTTGTGTTACCACTTAACAGTAAGGCAGCAGACACATAATGTTGTCTGTTTGACCTTAACTGACCGTCAGTGACCACACATCCATATTTGATGATGATTATTTTCAGTTAACAACGTATACCACATACGGTCAGCGTTAAACATGCCAATCGCATGTCTGGAAACTAACATTAGTTGACAATATGGCATAACGCCCACTGCGAAAGACACATTTTTATCTCAAGTTTTTGTCTACAAACACGTGTTACACCCTGACAGAAAGAGTTTAGCCTATACGCGTTACCAACATGAGTTACCTCATACATATTATTAATTAATTTAAAAATTAGGAAAAAAATCTTACAATTGTGTATTTAAAAGTTTATTATAAAAACAACACCTCGGCAAAAAACATGATTTTTACAAAAGTTTTATTTTACCCAAAGTATCATTTTGTACAAAAATCTGAGACAGTGCTCTTGTGTCCTATTGACTTTCATAGTTTGAGATCGCTAAATAATTTTCCAGCCAATTTTTTAAAGGTGATCCATTTCCGTGACATTTTTGGAACAATGAGGCAAAGTGATAGGACAAGTGTCTGGAATGAAAATGTAGTTTCGCTCGTTGCACGGACCAAAAGTTGTATGTGACAAAAATCCTCAAGACCTTATTGTTTGATCTGATAACAAACAAAGAAAACATCAGAACATTAACCTGGCCTGCGATCAAAACAGCTACAACTGAACCACGGGTTTTGTAACACAAGTTTTTGCCTTTTGAACAACTTAAAAATCAAAACTCTAATACGAATTTACGAATTTACGTATTGCGTGATGGGTAGTTTTTGAAAATGTTGAATTTTGACGGGGAGTTCTACTAGGATTAGGTGACTTCAGTGTGATATGTCAGGCGTTTGGTGATCACGTGGTTTGACCTTTATTCAAAATATCCCCACTCGAGGTTTTGGAAAAGTCGGTTATGCAAGATGTGACGTCAGCAGACAGAATATTTATTGTGACAAACGCATCATTGTGTGCCGAAATTCGTTTCTTTTTCTTCGAAATTTTTCCTCAGCCGTCTGCTGCGATTTCATGGTGTCCATTTTTGTCGCGAACTATGATTCTTCTTTATTAAAGTCAATCTTGTCTGGTCCATTGACTTAATGCACATGCGGCATTGTTTTTTGATTTATGGAATTTTTGCAATGAGAGCTGTAAATAAACTGGTGGATTTTCTTGAAATCCCCACAAAAAAATATGAAACAAATGAGTTTCGACATTAAGCCTTATTGTTAACATAGCGCAAATTAACAGCTCGTTGTCTGAAGACTTTTTCTACAACCCGTATGTAATAAATGGGAGGTACGAGAAACGAGAGTAACCTCATAGAAAAAATTAGGGTAATCTTCATATAGTGTATGACCTAGCTGAAAATGGGCAATTGAGCACTACATATACATCCAAAGTTTATGCCGATTGAAGGTATTGTAGTGTTATTCAACAAAGTCAATCACACTTTCAATTTATCGTTTTGAGTTTAATAAACGGTTGCGTTAACAACATATGATTCAGTTATTTACACATTTAGCGGTGGTCGGCAGCCGCCGGGTCGCGGTCCCGCACCGGTCCGCGTTCGTTACTTGGCCGTATAATTTTTCAGGTTAAATGCTTTGAAACATTTTGCCCAAATATCCCAGGGATGAAAAACCAATTTATGCGTTTTCATTGCTAAATGTTTGTAGTTTTTTTTTAATATTTGTTTTTAGTTTTAGGTTCGGCTGACTTTTAGACATTTGGTTTCTTCCTAGACCATTGGGTTTCCAACCTTTTCACGATCTCGTACCACTTGGACGCTCTGTACTGCAACGCGTACCACTTTGTACAGAACAACTAATTTGATCGAATCATATTTAATGGAGAAGAATAATATTGTCCTACTAAAATAACACCAAAGCATCACAACTTTAATGAGATTTTTGTTGTATGCATTTTCGCTGCTTGAGACAATTAACGCCTTCTGTCCAACAGCGTTGAACGTTTTTTCAAAGCAACTGTGCTTCTTGTTGACAATTGACATGGCCTGTATTTTGAAGATCGCAATGATACGAAACAGCTGGAGGAGTTACGTAACAATGAGAATAGGCTTGGGGAAATAATTTTGGTAAAAAAAAACCCAGACAAACAAAATATGAAGTTGTAAATCAAGATTTTGGAAAAAAACAGAATCTACTCGCGTACCACCTGAAAAACCTTCGCGTACCACTAGTGGTACGCGTACCACAGGTTGGGAACCCTGTCCTAGACCTTTTAAGGTGGGTACGGTGCATCAGTATATAGATTATAGCAGCTGGATGAAAATTTACCAGTTATTGTAACATACAATCATGTGATTCTTGTCACTCACATTGAAATCACATAAAGACCTTCTGGTAAGTCAAATTATAATGACGTACATAGCTGTCATATTTCCGTAAGTGTCAGATATCAGACGATACTGTCACGATTCCGAAGTAATGTCAATCAACATGACAAATCGAACCGGGATGGGATCTGATGTGTTGAGACGTGACGCAATCATAACCACCACGCCTGTGCAGGATGCCCCGACATTTGTAGTAATGGAGATTGTGATTTGACAGAATAATTTCGAAAAGTTGTCTAAGGTCTGGATATATTTTAAAATTGAGCCTGTTAAGTACGCGATTTGAAAAGATTTTAACGATTTTTTTGTAAATCGTGCAAAATATTGTGCTTTAAGTTGATGTTTATGTTGATCGTTATGTAACATGTTGTTAGTTAAAAGTTTAGGATTTTTTAAGAATTTTGAAATTTCGACATGATTAACAGCGGACAACTAAAAGGTTGATTGAGTTTGAATACAGTCCCCGGTTATGGGACTTAATGCATGAAATTGTTCTCACATTTAAGTCATTTTAAGTGTAAAACAGTGGGATACAAGCTATGAAAATTACTGACGACCACATTACGTTTAATGCACTTTTACCAAAAGCACAAAAACTGTAATTCAGTAGTTCATGAGGCTAAAACTAGAACAAGTGGCCGTTACCATTCTTCTGAACGACGTGCCATAAACTAAATGTTGAAACAAGTTGACAATGCCCCGGGCATGTTCCCTTGTAAGTGTTACTTTTTAATAAAAATGTTTAACTTTGTCCTATAATTTGGTCATATATTGGTGAATGGAAAGTTTCAAACAGTTTAAACAAATTAGGATGTCAGTTTACAAACCAACAGCGATTTCAACCATAAATATCAAAGTTACGTGTTGCGCGAAACAGACGTTAAATATAAATAATTCAGAAGAAAATATCCGACTAACACTCGGCCACTTGTTTAGTTGTTTAGCTTTAATTGCGCGAGAGCACCTGGGTACAAAATTAGTGCCATAAACGAAACGACGGCGGAGTAAAAACAATTATAATTACACACCGCAGGCAAGTTTGCATTTGAAGAGGTAAACAGAGCAAAGGTGTAAGTTAAATTTTAGTAAAGTGTAAATGCAACAAAGCAAAAAAGCGTCAGTGAAAGAGTAAGTTTTTTGTGCGTGTGGTAGATTGTTCAAACGTCAGTGAAAAAGTTTTTTGTAATCGCAATCAGTAGCCTAACTGTAAATTATTTTTTAATAAACCGATATTGACAAATGAACTTATGTTTTTACTATGTTTTTACTACCATACTGTTAACAATTACCCATGTAGCAATGAACATCACATAGAACATGGCAATTGAGTTTGTTCTGTAATTGGCGACTGTATGGTATGATTGCAATGCAACGAAAACAAAAACGTGGTAACTGCAGGCCTGTGGTCATAGAAGGTTCGTTTTAGGTAGATTACAATACGTTGTGTATAAAACTGGTAGGTTGAAGTTTTTAAATGGAACAAGGTTGTTTCAAATACTTGCTTGCTTTTCAGGTAAATGAGTACACGCAATGTGCTCTGATCTGGGCAGTTAAAAAAATGATGTCCTAGAGAAGTTACATCGTTTAAAATGGCATGTAGGCCTATATGTTATTATTAGATATGATTTAAAATATTGGCTAACCACATAAAATTTTATATTAGGATTTTTTCTGTATAAAACAAGGGCATATGCAATAGTTTCAAATATACTACTAGCTTGCATTCAAAGTTGTTTGACATTCAGTCAGTTTTCGAGGCATTTCGTGTCTGACCTTTTTGCCTATCTGCCATCAATTACCAGTAAAGTTTGTAAAGATGATTTAAATGTGTGCCGTTACGGTCGTGATTGTTCAAACTGTACGTTGTTTACTTAGTACGAAGAGTATAGTCATTTTTAGTCCCGTTAAATGTAGTAAGTGACATTTATAAACTTTAATCTTAACAGTCCAAAAATATTTTAATGCCTATTTTGGTGCAGTACATTTGGACCATTTGTTGTGATGGATAAAAATGCATAGTAAACTGAGGCAGTTGGTAACGGAGGTAAATCCGACATGTTCTAGTACAGCGTCCGCGGTCCCTTAGGGGTCAGCTAAGCAAAACCAAGGGACCGCAAGAAGTTTGATGTTTTTACAATCTTTTGTAACATTAGATCTTGCAAGTGTGTTAGAAAAAAAGACAAGTAAATGAGCCAACATGATGTGGTCCTTAACATTTTAGGGAACGGCGATTGTTCGCGCAAAGCGTCTTCGGTTGTTTTAGTCTTGTTTGTGATGTAATAAATTGCCTTTGAATTATACGAAACTAAGCAAAATTTATCATTCATGCTGTTGTAGTATTCTTTCGCAAGAAACAAATTAACTTATAATTGCTACATCCAGCAGCTTTTGTTCAGCTGATGTATAATTACTTTCGGAAAAGACCGTTATTAAAAAAAGCTTAAAAATCTGCGAACAACTGTTCTATATGTCAGAGTCAGAGATATAGAGCTGTTTTGCAAGGGGAGACGTAATAAACAGATCAGTCGTACATATTTCCAGAGTCAAGCACGTTTTTTAATTTGGAATTTAGTGCAACAGCTATATATCAGTATATGTTTATTTTCTGTCTGCATAGCAATTAAAACGTGGCTTGGGGACTTTACAGCTAAATATCAGCGCTATATGTCAATGCATAATCACGTGATTAACAGACAATTTTGTAGTTGACATTTTTGCATTGTTTCGTCACACGTTTTTATTCCGAGTTGTGTTGTTATCGGACTATATGTCATTTTAAATATTGCACTTTCCTGAATAAATATCTGTTTTACTTTTTTAATATCAATTTATATTTATTTGATTGGTGTTTTGTGCCATTTTTTCATCTTGATAAAAAAAATTTGCGATTTCGTTTGTCCATTCTAACATTTTTATTTTTAACTATGGAAGTTTTATCGACTCAGACAAAGATTTTTTGAAGTCACCTATACTATTGACGAAACTATTTCGATCAATTATAACTTACAAATTTACTCAAAAAAAAACTATGATGATAAAGCAAGGGCTCGGTGACAACAATTTAAATATGAAATGTTTTTCTTAAGTTGCCTAAAATCTTTGGTAATGTTAAGTTACCGTATGGCAGAGTTACTGTTACCCATACGTAAACCATTTTGTTGACGACTCGATTTCAGTCCGAATTGTCGCTAATGTCGTTCCGTATTCTTAAAAAATGTAAATTAGCACCAAAACAAGAAACAAATAGGCCAGTGGTATCTAATACTGTTTTTATTTGACAGGAATGTAATAAATATGAGGAAACAGTATTTAATCCAAAACTTGATGCTGCTTTCCCTATTCTTTGTGTTTTTTGTAGTTTTGTCTGTTGATGGCCTTAAATGCGTATCAGGTCATTCCCAACGGTCAAAGATATTAAACCAAACCGAATATGAAGTAGTAACTTGTCTGCCCAATACTACCTACTGTGCAAGAATTGAAGCCACGCTTCCCGTATTTGGAGTCGAAGGTATGTCAGTGTAAAGCAGTGGTTCCCAAACTTTTTTCTTTTAAGGCGCATTTTAGAAAAAACAAAAAATATTTGGCGCACTTTGAACATTTGAATAAAAAATATATTTGATTTTTTTATTTCAGTTTAAAATGGCACAGCAAATTAGCTGACAAAGGCACTAACTATGAGGTCATAAAGCCGCTATACAGGTCACTCTCATAGTTAAATAGCCTAGTTGAACATCTCAGAGACGTGGAGCATGTTGGCCTAGTGGTCTAAGCACCTGGTACTACTACTCTACTTGATTGATTTTAATTTCAATATTTTTTGCGGCACACCTAATGGCGCATAGTTTGGGAACCACTGGTGTAAAGTGTAAACTATTAAGCAGCCGTTCTCAGACTGGGGTCCGCGGTCGTTTAGGGGTCCGTGAGGCAATTTTGGGGTGACCGCGAAAAGATTGAAGTAATTCTATAATTTTCTTTGGCGTCAGTTTGTGCCACTGAATAAGTTTAAATCAAAGTAGAACTGAGAATCGACTGTCTCCCTTTCTAAACAATAGCATTTATTGCGTGACAATTAACAAAAATGCAATTTTTCGCGCACAATCGTAATGTTTTTGCCTTGTCTGTGATTTCAGATGCTGTCTTTGGATCATTGTTATGCGCAATTTTGCATAACTAGCTAAAATTCTGCAATCAACTTTCGTTTTTCTAAAATACACATTCAGGCTTAAGGACCGCGAGCCCTCGAAATAATGGCAAAGGGACCGTTTTGAAAAAAATGAAAAAGTTTGAGAACCACTGCTATAAAGTTAAATACAAAACTTTTTTTGAACATACGATTGCTGGTTTTCACAAATATAGCACAAAACAATTTGATTCACGTGCGTACATCAGACTATAAGTAGGCATATTACGAAAAGTCGTGAGCTACCAGAGCATTTGTTTTACAACTAATTGTCTCTCTGATTCAATTCCGGATCATGAAATCGATAAAAAGCTGCCCAATATCACGATTTTTCGATGTCAGTCTTTTCGAAGCTGTTGTCATAATGTCTGCTTGAGATGAATCTTAAAGTTTCCTTGTTTCAAAGTATCTTTTTCGTCGGGACTTTGTGCAACAACAGCGGAATGTAACTTGCAGAGTTGTGAAGAATTATTAGGTCATTATTTTCAATCTTCTCTGTTATCGGGAACGTTTTCACAGAGCAACATTAAGTACGTAAATTTAATATTCATTACTTTTAATAAAAAATATACCAAACTACAGGTCATGCAAAAAAGTAAACGTATCTTTAATTAAAGTTGTAACTTCTAAATTACCCTAGTTTTAAATCTTACATACTAAACAACAAGATTATAAAGCATTGTAGCTATAGGTTATCCTGACCATAAAAATCTTCCACACAGGTTTGTAATCAAATTTAAATTTTATAGCTTTTTGTTTCTATAAGGGCCTGCAAGTACCAATGCTGCAAAAACAATCTATGCAACGGAAGCGAAGTACTTCATCCAAATACAATCTTTCATGTGTTTTCCATTTTGTTGTTGGCAATCATCTTTCTGCAATAATCGTACCACTGAATAGTTTTTTTCTGTTTGCAATCCAATTAGTTAACCTTTCATTCCTATTATATTTGTGCTTTTTTGTCTTGATCACATTTTATTGTTCCAAGAGCTTGTATAATCCTTCTTTTGAGTTCATGGACCTAATGGTCACAAATTCGAGTTACATGTGCCTATGCAGTGAAGCTCAAAATAGTTCTGCTTTTATATCGTCTTCTGGACTTTTAGCTACGGCCGGCTCTAGTTACGAATTTGTGGTCCTTTTCTCCTAAAAACTTGCCTAAACTTTTCGGCTTGAAGAACCTGTTTAACATTCGTTGAATATTTGCTTTCATTTTGCACTGTAAATCACCAGTATGATTTTATGTAGAAGTTTTGTGCATTTATTTATTAGTTCGATTCTAATTTATTCGTTTTTGTAACCATTATTATTCTCTTCAGGTTCGATAAGTAAGCTTTGAATTTTTTGCGTCAAGTTCACCTCTAGGTTTTGCAGAATGAAGTTGTTATGTTTCTCAGCAGTATTGTGCTGCTCGCTTGCGATTGTAACCGCTTTGCAGTGCAGAGTGGGTTATGAATTGGTCTCGGATATCGATTCATCAAGCGAATTTCAAAATGTGGTATGCCCAACATCAGCCGATCATTGTCTTTATTCGTCAGGAGTTGCTACAATATTTGGATCACTTTCACGTAAGATTTTTAGTATGCCGACATAACTTGGAATTTATTTTTGTTAATTTTTTTTTCTTTTGAGAGGATTTTGGGTATATTGGCTAATTGATTTAATATACTTCACATTGCTGTTTAGGCGTTGTGCTTGTCATCATCAAGTAACATAGCTATGATTTGTTTTATAGTCCATACGACACTTTTTCTATCTATATGTCTTCCATTACCAATATTCGGACTGTTTAAACTTTGAAATAATATCAAGTTATTTTGTGTTTCAGTGCGCTTGAAAGCGGGTCTTTGCAGCAACGAGTCAACTTGCAGACCACAATCTTGTCAAGCACAAAGAAATCTCTTTGCTGCTGACCCAACCGCTACAAGTGTTCTTACACTGCCGCTGGTTTTCATGTGAGAAAAAAAATGCTTTTTTAGAAAGCTCAAAATTGTTTGAAATTTAATCAAAAACCAAAGGACTGTTTAAATGCTAAATCGTTAATAATTGATTTGGATAAATCAATTACACAATATCGACCAATCCAGATTTTAAAAACGTGGATTCATACAATATCAAAATTTGTTGCTTTGAGTAATTAAAGTTGCTTCTTTTCGGCATCAACATTTAGGCAAAAATGTGTTGCAACCGCTAGTTCAACAAATACAAAAATAAAGTTAATTTAGAAGCCTTGTTCATACGATGGTCCCGCAAAGGCTAATTGGCACCCCACCCACATACCGTGCTTCTGAAGTCACAAAGACGTGACGCGGTTTTCGGGATGTAGATAGTAAGCAACGTTTTTCCTATAAACTCTGTTTCATTTCCACAAAAACGTAATAGGCCTGTCCACCGAAATAGCCACAAAACCAGATTAGGTGTTCATAAAGTTTATTGCAGTCAAGTAGGGTCGATATTTAAAACAACTGAATAACTTTCCTTCCATTTTTTCCCGGCACTATAGGCAAAACGATTTGGATAAGTACGTTTAGTTGATGTGAAAATGGGTTTTGTTATGTTGCTCACCTGCCGAAATAGGGGCATACTGAACAGTTGTTTTTTTAGATCGTGCACTTTTGCATGTTGCCAAGACAACCTCTGCAACTATAACCTGACATCTGTGCGCGAATCAGAAACAGGTTTCGTTCATATTCCATCCGACTCTGTAACCCCAGAAACAACGTCCATAGCCGAAACGACACCTACTCAAACCACTACTACAACACCAACCACGACCACTACTCTTCCACCTCCTGCCACTCTAGTGCCACTCAATGGTCTACAATGTGTCGAGGGCTACGATGTTCAGTCAGACATTATTGATGCTTTGCAGTGGAATGTTACCAACTGCAGAGGAGATGATTTGTTTTGCGTTACCGCGAAGGGACAAGTTCTAATTGATGGATATATAAACGGTAAATAATATCTCAATTTAATGCTTTTATCGAACAAAACTATACCTATACACCGACTCGCCAGGCACAGTTATTAACATCACAACAGACAAAATTTGCTAAAAACCGTTATATAATGTAAGATTCGCAGTTATTTAAATTAACAGTGTGGCGGGTAACTTTAGGATCTAAGTTTGTAAGTTGGTTTTATGGTTATCATCAGGGTTGGGTAACGAGTCCTATCAGTCGAGTCTCAAGTCAAGTCAGTAGGGGTCCGAGTCCCAAGTCAAGTCACAAGGGGTTCGAGTCTCAAGTCGAGTCGAGTCATTAGCGGTTCGAGTCTCAAGTCGAGTCAAGTCATTAGCAGTTCGAGTCAAGGCAAGTCACAAAAAGTTTTTGCAAAAAGGTTTAGATAGTTAATCCAGCATTTGAATGGTTCATCGCGCCTTTTTTAACTTAAAACGTACACCGCTTCATTACAATGAACAAATCCCATCAACGTCCCTTTCTTAGAGTAGGGTCAACTTTAATGAAACACATTAATTGACACTCATTAAACAGTGTGGAAAAGAACGTCATCCTGTTCAAAGGAGTTTTTGAAAACCAAAAATTCATATTTTACCGCATGCGCTAGACTAGAGCGTTTGTTCAGTAATATAAGCGCTTGAAAGCGAATACTTGGCCTTGGCATGTACTACATTCGATTACCTTAAAACCCAAGCAATAAGTACAACGCTTAATGCCAGCGTAAGAAAGTTTAGCAAAATGTAGCAGCGACTTCGTTACGTTAAAATTAAGCAGAAATAACTTCGCATCGCACAGTGAATTGCTGCTGTTGTTTGGTTGAAGTCAACTGAACAGGTTATCCATTATTTCCGTTTTGTTGGTGAAATAACGAGTCCGAGTCCGAGTCGAGTCTCTACTAAGACAAGTCCAAGTCAAGTCGAGTCTCTTCACAACTGAGACTCGAGTCAAGTCGAGTCTTTTAAAAAGGTGACTCGAGTCTCCCCATCACTGGTTATCATTATTATGAAAGTTCACTCCAACCGTAACAGTCGTAACCGTCAGCATTTTCACACAATTCGCTTTTAAATGCAATATTCGCAAATGCAGTTTGCACCACCCACAGGTATGTACCAAACTTTGTCTGACGTGAGTTCTCGCGCTAGTAAACTTCCGAGTCGCTACAAGAAGACATTGATTCGGGGAATCCCCAAATTGAAAAATCCACTGATCTATGCTTTAAAATAGGATTGATTCGGGGAATCCCCCGTTTTTCTAAGGTATGTCATCCCAAGGATAGTTTCAGGTGTCAGTACTAAATGATCCATTTCAAAGTCTTTCTTACATCCATTTTTGTCTTTAAACAATAAAACAAAAGTTTCTGATGATTGATTATATCTATCTCCATTTTCCTACACACCAACATTTTTATGCCTTGTCATTTTAGCCAATGTGACTGCTGGTAAATGTGTGAGTGCTGATTACTGTGAAGCATCCCGTTGTTCTGATGTTGGAGGATTGCTGGTGAACTCTAGTGTTGATATTTTAAAATGGGTCAACACTGAATTCCCCTATGAAATACAGTAAGCTTATTCATTAATTTGTGTGTGCTTAAAGTTGAATAGATCACTGTGTTTACACTTCTGTGAATTAGAAAATTAGCTTACCTTACTGTTTTGAGGCCTAATAGTATGTTGACAGTGGTGGGATTCAGCCAGTTCGCACTGGTTCTATAGAACCGTCTCATGAAATTTTATGAGACCAGCGAACCGGTTAACATTACTGGTTACTGTCAATGGACTTTTTGTAACGGAACCAACTAAAAAATATGACTTTTGTGATAGAACCGGCTGACAAAAAATTTGAATCCCACCATTGACTGTTGATGAATGACCAATATTTGTTGTCAGTATGTTATCTAGAAAATGTTTTTGATTTTTTTGTTTGATTAAAGTTTGAACAAAAATTTTTCAGGTCATGCTCTTCAACTTGCTGTCAGGAAAACCTATGTAATGAGCCAGTTGAACCAACCACCTCTACATCAGTAGTTTTGACAACCACGCCACCTCCAGTAGCTTCAACTTTAGCAACTGCAAATGGGTTGACTTGTGACAGAGGTTATGAAGTGGATATTTCATTATTAGCAGACAGCGAACTCAGTAGCCAGTGGAATGAGAGAAAATGTTTTGGCGAAAACTTATACTGCTTGCGTGCAAAGGCTTATGTGGTGGTAGCATCAGTTTTTCCAAGTAAGTCAGTGTTTCATTATTTGCAAGTTTCTGCTCACTGTAAGGGACATTTTGACCCACCAAAAGACTGAATGATTTCAAGGAAACTGCATTGGTTTATGTATTGGGTTAAGAGTTTATTTACTATATTAGATTTTCTTAAATTCATGATATAAGAAAAGTCATTTAAGAAAGGATTTAAGATGTTGAAAGTAAAAATTTAATAAGCCTTTCATACTACAATTTTCTTGCATTTCGTACATTAACCTAAAGCAAACTGGAAAACATGCCTTCTTTCTTTTGCTCTTGAACTTCTGAACACTGTCATTCAAATTGTGCAGTAATGAAAATTACTTGGTTTCACTGCAGTCAATACCTAACCCAAGTCTGCTTAGTTGTTTGTTCATATACCAATGTATGTTTCTTTTTTCTCAAACTATGGCTGTCCTGGCTTTACTGGGGCCTACATCAAGTCAAGTCATTTATGTTTAAACAAAGCACCTCAGTCTTATTTCAGTAATAGATAATGATGATTTTTACTAGGCAATGTTGATGCTGGCCTTTGTGTTTCCAAAACACTGTGCGAGACGGAGGATTGTGCAACTATAGCTGCTCTGATGATCAGCACCGATCCTGCTATTGAGGAAGTTGTGACTTCATTGGGTTATGATATTGCGTAAGTTTCATTCAATTTTATTTTTGTTTTTTAGGCAAAATAATAAGTCACTATTATGTTATAGTAAAACAATTTTGTTGGGTGTTAAGTAAGCAAACAGTGTTGTTTTTTGTGATATGTTGTTTTATACATGTTTTTGTTGTCTATGGTATTTTTTTCTTTTAACATATATATATTGTTAGAAATTGCTCTACTATATGTTGCCAAGACAACCTGTGCAACCAACAAACAATCGAACAGATTGCAGCATCAACATTGCCAAATACACAAGCACCAACAGAAACTACTACAACAACATCAGCACCAACAGAAACTACTACAACAACACCAGCAGAAACAGAAACAACAACAACAACAACAACAATCAGTTCAACATCAATGGCCAGTTCAAGTACCACTGATAAACCAGCATCAGCTGCACCTACAGCATTTGCAGAAAGTAACACAACCACTTGTGGAAGTGATAGCCTGAAAGGAAAGAATCACCCCCTTCTTATAATTACTACAGTGTCATTTTTGTTAGCCATCTTGAAACTTTTTTAAACTGACTTTGAGCTGAATTTGTAAGGTTTGGAAGGGTTGAAGTTGAACATTTGTCAGATATTCTGAACAAAGCATTTTAAAATACCAACAATATGTAAACAATTGAACACATTGTTAATCTGTCACTATCAACTTATCATGATATGTGGTCTATTTACAACCTAAATGTCAGTTAAACAGGATAGGTTAAAACTGTCACTTTTGCACAACTACAAAGTATTGGTCATTTTAAAGAGAACACATTTTTCATTTTTTTTGTTTCTACCTTGTGGCTGTTTCTACACTTTTGGCATGAAATGGTAGACTCATCTGTGTGATGGTGTGATGATGCCAAGACACGTGTGGCTTCCTTACTAAAAGTTGGTCTGGTTAAGTTAGGGCAGATGGATATTTGACTTTTCTGGTAGTTGACTCACTGAAAATATCAATTATCCTACATAGTAGTTAAATAATAATTATTTTCAAGGTTTTTAATTCCTTCATGTGGAAATCCATCTTTTTTGAACCTTTAAATGCTAAAAAACTATTGCAAGTGGAAGAACCAATGAACTTTAGACATATGGAATGAACCCTTGCATAAAATTGTTGACATGATGAGGGTCTGCCAAGTTTTTAGACCATCTTACTTTTTAAAATTTAGCCTAGCAAAGCTACATATGATAAAAAACTATTTCTTTCTGATATCGCTTACAACCATAAGGTGTTCTTTTTCAATGCACTCTTTGTTTAAATTCATGCCAAGTGCTAATTCAAGATGTTTTTTCTGTTAAAACCATGTTACTTTTCACATTGCCATAATATAGCTGACCTGTTTAATATGCCTGAAGTTATTTCACTACCATGCTGCCATAGTTTGTTTTGTTGGCTACCGACTGCATCATGAGATTAGTATCTGTTGCAATTGTTATTTTATGCATTAGTAAAGGTTTTACACATGTACAGTAGTGTAAATATAATTTGTGTCCGAAAAAGGGTTTGTTTTGTTGCAATTATAACTACTTTTTGATACAGTATATATAACCGGACATTGTTTGCTTTGAAATCATTTTTTTGTATTTATGTATCCTCATTTGTAAATCTTATGGGTTGTAATATGTGAGGTCTGTTCCAGCCATTACAAAGAGACTTTTGTATAACCCTGCACACACAATTTGCTGTGCTCTGTAGAAAGTTTTATGTCAATGCTGATGATCTTGTCTGAATTGTAATCTGTTTTCAATAAAACACGCTCCATGTGTGAGGCACCATTCTTTACACAATGGTAAAAAATACAGGCACTGTTAATTGAAAAGGCTAACAACCAAAATTGACAATGGCTTGATGACTCAATGCCTAAAACTTGAACCATTTTAAGGCAGACTGACACACATCTTCAAAAATTGGACAGAAAGTAAATTTTTACGAGCTTTCAAAGCTTTTAAAATGTTAATGACTAAGCGTTACAAAATACTTTCAAACTGTCATCTTTTAAACTTTTAAAGACTTACAAACCAATAAAGATGGAGTGACAACCAATACAGTAATCTCTAGTCATACAGAAAGTGCATTTGTATCAGGGGCAATGACAGAGACAGGGATTTCAGCTAAACAATCAGGTCTTAAAATAAAATTGAAAAAATAATGTACAGTGGGTTTATATTCAGAGAAAAGAGTTACAACTGAAGGTTTTGTGGATAGTTTAGTTTGAGTAGTCACAAACACAGGCACAAAAAGTTACACTAGCACAGATAAATGAAAAGTTTGTTTAGAAGTAATTGATGGAGATTGCCTCCCGAATACGCATGCACTGGACCTCATCAATGTACAGTGAGTTGGATTTCACCTTAAAAGAACAATTAGGATAATATGTTGCAGAAATACAACAACGTTTCATAGTTTTATGTGTAAGCATTTAAATCACCTTTTATGATGAAAGATTTCTATTTTTTTTGCAGAAAACAGTGTGCTTTTATTTCCAAAACTATTGTATTGACTGAGGTTTTTTTCAATTAAATCACTTATATGACTTTTACATATTTATACAATAAAGGATAAGAACGTTACATATTTGTCTGTAAACAAGACAATTTTTGTACCTGAATGTCTTCTTCAAGCAGAAGTTGATTGCGAATCAGTCCCTTAAGTTCTGCCTCGGCTTGAGCAAGAGTGCTTACCAAGTGGTTAATGCTCTGCTGAATCTCATTCACCTTTAAATACAAAAATTGCAATAATAAAGTCACATCATAATCTGTTATTGTAAGATACTGTAAGTTAAAGGTTGCAACAAAACATTAAAAAGTAGTTGGCATCATTCATGCACATGAAAAGCAGCTTACCTCATCAATTAATCTGTATTGAACTGGATCCCTGCACAATTCCACATTAGGCCGCTGTGTGCGTTCATCCAACCGACTCTGTGAAACCATCATTGGACCATTCTTATCCTCAATTGCCTTCTGCAGCTCAATGATATTCTTTTCCATTGTGCTTATTTCTTGTTGAACCTGAAGTGGGGGAAAATGGAGTTATATAAAATCTAAACATGTCCCCGAAAACAAAGCAAATGTCTGATCACACACCAAACATCATCATTTTATTGTAAGTAAGGCTTTTAATCAGGGATGTGCAACCCGCGGCCTGCGGGCCACAGTCCGTTTGGTGTGGCCCTCAACAACACTCTGATTCAGAGCAAGTAAAAATGCACATTTTAGCAAAAAATCCCCGCTAGTTTTCGGCAAGCCAGCGCATGGAAGTTAATTCACACAGACCTATGGTCTTCTATTCGCCCTGGGTGCTTGTTGCGTATCGATACCGAATGTGACATAATATACTTCTTTTTCTAAAAAACAATTACTTTGTTGTGAAAGGCAGTGTTGCGACGAAACTTACTTGTACCCAACATTTTAAAGTTGATTTTAAATTAAACGCAAAATAAAACAAATCCCCCCCCCCCAGGGGTGTGGAAATAATATCGACATGATATTATAATGCAAGCCACACCAACAGGAGGGAAAAAACAGGTAATACGGTACATGAAAAAATTGTGTGACCCTCGCTTGATGTCCGAAATTGGTTATATGGCCCACCGACGAAAAAGGTTGCACACCCCTGCTTTAAATAATGTCATGCAGTAACTGGTCAGGAATGTGTAAACCTATTCTTGGACACTGTTTGTTTTCATGAAAGTATTACCAGTACCTAACCTTACTGTTTTATCATTATTACACTCCCTAGAAAGAGGTCTTTACTAACACAGTCCATAACAATTAAAGCTGACATGTTCACCAAGCTGTCCTGACCAAAAGTCAATGTCAAAAGCACACTTTCAAACACAATTAGGAACTTTTTACCTTGTCCAAGTGCTGCTCCAGTTTGTTTTTAGCTTTTTTAGTTTCAGTAACTCTTTCATTAAATGAAAGGTTGACAGCATCACATTGGGTTTTCATGTCATCAGCAGTTTGTTTTAGGATGCCATCTATTGAAGCTCTAAGAGCCATGGAATTGTTCCGTTCCCTCTCAGCTTTTTGGATGTTTGCATTGCTAAATGCCGCCCAGTCCTGGGGTGTCACTGAGCTAAATTACATAACAAACTGATTAAGAATTGATCTACACTCAACACAGGTATTCAAATACAAAAGAAAGCACCACTTCACAGCTAATATAAGTTATTATTACAATATTTAAAGTAATAGAATGTACAAAGCAATGGAATACAGATGTCTTCTTTGTGCAATATGATTGTACTTTCAAATGTAATGCATAAATATTTTAAACACTATGTTGCAAAATAACTGTTGCATGTTTTCAATTTTTATACCACACTTACTTTGATTCAATTCTTACAACATTTGCTCTAAATCCAATAGTGGCACTGTTGTTGTGAAGTTCTGAGCAAAATGTGTCAATGTTCTGAGCACTTGCCTTGTCTTTTAAATCCTTTTCCAAATAGTACTTCGCAGATCTGTTTAGTCTAAAAATTGTTTTAATTAATGGTAATTGCACATAAACCATGTCCTATTTTGAAACACTTCCATCTTTCCTACATTTGTTTTATATTGGGCCCCACATAGCAAATGAAGTTTTCACCTTTATTTCTGCAGGCCAACCTATTGCAAACAGCAAATGCAGTAAATGGTGGGGCTGTTAGTGAAACATGAATACTATTATTTACAAATGTCATCAATTGTAGAGGGCTAGTGGCATGTACAGGAAAAATGTCATCAACTGACACCTGAAAGTAGCATATTCAACGAACTGTTAAAATTTTATCTGCTTGTTTGTTAGTTTTATTTTTGTTTCTAGTGGCTAGCAATGCCTGAATGCATTAAGCTCACTTCTTACATTGTTTACAAAATTCAGCATTTTAAGGGGGCTGGTGGGGTAAATGGGGGGTGCAGGGTAAAACATACCAATTGGCATTTACAAATGGCATATTTTGCGAACAGTTCAAATTTTATCGAATTCACACAGTGTCTAAAAATATCACCCATTATAGGTGGATTATTGGGTAACTGTTGGGGTTCTACACCTTAACTAATAAAATGCTAAGCACAAAGACCCAAACTACAGCCATGTATAGGTTTGTGCTTTGAGCTGCAACCAGTAATGTTCATTAAATCACAACACCCACCCAACTGTCAATAACAAAAATACCTACCATGTGATGCAAGTAGATCACAAACACCAGTAACATATGTTTGGTTGCCTTTATAAGACTATAACACAACAGAAACTTGGTGCATGGCATCATGAAAAATATTTTACTTGTTCGGTAACGAGGCTTGTTGAACAAAATTGATGGCACATCCATATGACCATATCTACCAGCTGTAAAAGTTTCTTCCTAATCTCTTGGATTTAAAAAAGATTTTATGCCAAAAGTGCATGGACAACTTTAACAAAGAAAAAACAGAGTAAGATCAAGATCTGGAACCATAATTTCAAGAAAAATCTAGTGTTAGTTTTTTTTTTAAATCTAATGGTCAGAAGTAAGATTGATTTATCAAACTTAACTGAGGTTTTGTAAGTGTATATTTTGACAAATGTTTCATACCTTATTTGTTCCACAGTTTGCTCATGAGTGCGCTTAAGCAATGCAATAATTCCCTGGATAACCTCGACTTCTTTCAGTAGCTCTTTTTCTACATTGTCATGAACAAGGTCAATTGATACACGGCCTTCCCTGTAAGAAAACATATCAATGTTAAGTACATCTGTGCTATGACAAAATAAGAACTTGGTTTGTAAGAGTTTCATATACAAGTAAAGTCACAAAACCAATATTAGTTATCTTAGCTAGGTCCGAGTAATGAGTTTGTGACATTGCCAGCACAAAGAGGATATTTCGACACATTAGTTATCTAGCGCAGTGTTTCTCAACCTCTTCTTTACATACTGGTCTAAAAAAAAATTGTATAGCCTTATACATCAATAACAATTCAAGTCTCTCTAATGTAAGATTTTTCAACATGCTTTAAATAATGATATTTTATGCACTGTTTCATCAAATTATTTTAATCCCACTTTTAGAAGTGATCTTGCTTTTGAATGCAAACAAGACATTTTCCATGTGCATTAAGACCAAAAAAACAAATGTAAACAGTTTGAACATACTGTCCCCCCCCCCCCCCCCCCCCCCCCCCCCTAAAGTAGGCTACACAATTATGCAGAAACATAAACAAAAATGATTATTCAGTTTTGTTAATTAATTCATATAATTATTAAAAAAGGCACCTATTTATTAAACACTGTTGTGAAATATCCAGTGGCTCTTCACAAGCAGCTAATGCCTTCTCCAACCTTGCTTTGTAATTTAGCAAAGTATCATTTTCAGCAGTGAGCTCAGCAAGTTTCAGTTCAAGTTCTGATTTCCAGAAGTTGATATCTTCTAACCTTTGGGCTACGAAATACATTAAACATATTTTTACTTGAAAAACTACCCCAAATGTGGTGTAAAAGTTCGCTCCATCATAACAAATTGCTTTAGTTTATATAGATATACAAACATATTTCCTCGGCCAATATTATTTCTCAAGTATGATTCTCAATGACTAGGGGCATCTTCCAGCTATTAAGAGGTGTGCAACCTGTAGCTAGAAAGCAAAATTCAGCCCCTGGAATAAAACTTGCATGGCGTCAGTAGGCGTGTTTTCTGTGGTGTTTAGTATCATCAAAGCAATTCCAATATTTGTTGTTATAATTATGATTGATAATATGCACAAAACAAATTATGCCAGTCTTATATAAACTCCTTCCTGGTTATATAAAGTTTTTTTTACAAAAGTTGAACATCAATGGGAAAGTTGACACTAAACAATCTGAGATGCACCTACAAGACAAAGAGAAAGAAAACATTCACATTGGTATTAAAATGCAATAAATTACCAATTTTTTTGTTGACATCCCTCTGGTTTCTTCTCGTTGTCTTCTCCACCTCATCAATGAGGCGACTACTTTCGTCAATCAATCTCTCTGATCGAGATCTTTGACCTTCAGCATTGTCATATTTAACAAAATTTGAAGTGTGCCATTCTGGTGGAGTAAACTTTGGAGGTGCCTGTACCAATCTTGCCATATTTTACAGTATATACTACAATCTGAAATATACAAATAGAAACCAAGTTGCATTAATGCAGGAGTACACAGTTCTGTGTAAAATTACAAAATGCAACATATTGATTTTTTTAGTCTGAACATTGTATTAGTTGAATGTTAACTGACAAGTCCATGAAACCCTCAAACCTTATATTACACCATTCAAAACAAAATAAAAAAACTAATCAATTTCATATGTGTTTGTAAAATCAAATTTGACATGTAAATTGCAATGCATACCATCCACTATCATTTCTTTGATAGAAAGAACAATTCAAATTTTTTAACAAATGAATAGATAGTTGTTGCAATCATCCTTCAGTTGCAGGTAAGAAAATGAAAAGCATAGGTAATTTGTAGAGTCAAATAACATTAGCTTATGTCACAGTCACATACAACTCATACAATTTCATGCAACCTTTAAATACTTTCTATCGTCTTTCCTCTTTACTTTTTATGTTTTGCAAGTGGTTTTATCTTAACACAACTTTTCAAAACTTATATTTTCAAAGGAACAATGCCTTTGTAGAGGTTACCAATCAACGAATTAAACTCCTTTAAAAGCGGTTTAAATAAAAAGGACAATAAGGAGCAACCTAGAAAGCTGTTTTGCGCCCCGCCTTTCTTTCATAGAGTTTCAAGTGTCCAAAACGGCGCACAAAAACACGGTGGACGCTCCCTGTCCAACATTCTTAGAAGAAATTCGAGACGCCCAATCGTTGCTATGCAACTAGTACTTGACAACTTTAAAGGTCGAAGATTGTTTTTTAAAATTTTAAAATCAAAAGGGATAAAATAAATTTTATTTTTTAAAAAGTTCCCTTTTGCGATGTCGATGCATAAAAAATTGGTTTGTCTAAAAGGAATAACACTATTTATAGAGTTCTTTGCTAAAAGGCTGTCTTATTCTACCATTTTCGTCAAGCAATATAATCGCATTGTAGACAAGTGGATTGATTTCTATGAAATGAACAATTATTTTTTTCCAAGCATTAAAGTGAACATGACTTATTTTTTCTGAACACTCGATTTTAAAGGTGGTTCTTAAAATTTTGACAAAAAATGAATCTGCCGACATTCCGACCCACTAACAAAAGCAAACGTTTACCCGTATGTATATTTTTATCCGTGTTTTTGTGACCATCTTTGCGACAAAGAAGCAATAGCGAAGAACTTACATTTAATCTGTCTGAACGCACAACACGGGAAAATACGTTCATCGTTATGTATTTTAGCACCTCGGGCCTTTGCATGTGGCAGATATTTCAGCAAAATACCGCCAGACGTAGGCTATAATGTTTACACGTAAATGTTTGAGAATGGGGCGTAGACGACTTCGTGGTTAAGCGAAGTCTTAATCGCTGCAGTGTCTGTCTGAACGATACTTTTTTTTGCTCTTTTACTTTTCTGAAATCGAAGTTACGTGTAGCCTACTATTACGTCATAGTTGTATTCAGCTTTGCTAGGCCACAGTGTTGTTTTGGAAGCATAAGAAATTTAACATCAATTGAACCACTTCATTGCTTCAGTTTCACATACGAAGCAAGTATCTAAAAGATATTGTTAAAACAGGATATACAATGGGAGTGAAGGCAGAAACTTTGTGCTGGTTAGACATTTACACTGTGCGAGCAACCATTTATGCCAAAACCTAAAAAATTTACCATTTTGAGAAAGGTTCTGATAAAGTATTAATGTTAAGTTAATGTTTGTTGCTTTTTACACTTTGTTCGCTATCTGACGTTTTTCGGTAGCATGAGACGTGACGAATTCGCAGTATTAGATCCCTGCTGTATTTGACTTGTGTACTGTAGGCTGATAACCATTGTTCCGATTTTAAAAAAACACACAATATTAAAGGCAAGATAAGCTACACATTGGTTTGGCAAACTTGTAAGGGCAGATAAATTAATATCTTGTGTGTACATCGCATGTGCTTTAATTGCAACAAATTGGCAGTGTTAATGACTTTCGTGCGAGGGCGAAGTGGTTGTTATTTTGTGTGGTTGTCGCGTAGCTACACTGAATGCTTTCTTCACCTGCTGTAGGCTATATATGTATGATTATCGCTGGCGAGTAACCAAACGTTTCCAAAAGGCGCCCCAGTCAGTGTGTGGAAATAGACGCAGAAACTGCTTTGTTAGTACAGTAAAACTGCTTTGTTGATACTCTTTACAACTTAAACTTGCCAAACAGGTTGAGCCCGAAGGTTATGGCGTGCATTGTGTTACTTGCCGCCGCCTTTGGCTTTTTAGGTGGTGCAGTTTTGGGAATGCACAAATCAAAACTGAAGTACCGTTACCTTTTTGCCGCGATTGCTACTTTAACTGTGGTATTAGTCTACTTTTTCTTGCCCACCTGTGCTTTTAACGCCAACTCTGCCAATATGAATCTGTATAATGGACCAGCTGTTCGTATACAGCAACATCGGCCCAAACTGTTGAACGGCAGGGGACTGTTACATGAAAAAACAAGAACAATACACCAAACTGACAGATCCAATCATTTGCCTTTTGGTAAACGGTCAAAGGCGAAAACGGTAGAAGGAGATTGGCAGGAAAATAGATTGTTCGAAAACAAACATAAAAATGACGAATGGGTCGACGCCGATGATTACGAAAACGACAAAACAGGTCAGATTTATTAGGCCATTTTATATGTCGCCATTTGTAAAAAATTAGCAGAAGTTCAAAACAAATGTAAATCTTATATATTAGTGGTTGGTAACCGACTTCATAAATTTGATTTATGAGTGAAAACGTTGTTCTTCACCATAACCACCATTTAACAATAAACTCAATGCTTTGCCTCGATATACCCCGCTGGATTAAGTTGCCTTATCGCAAAAAGGTATTAGTTCTTATCTTACATGAAGATCAATTAGTCATCTTGTCTGGCAAGTATCTTTTTCATGACCACTGGTTTATTTCGTACCTCATTTTAGAAATACGGTAACGGTTATTATAGTTATTGCTACCATCAATTGCGCCAGTGACTACACTAACCATCAGCAGGAAACAAATCATAGAATTAAACACAGGTACAATGCGAGTATACAAATTTTAACATTGTAATAATGTAACGTCACTGTACAGTATTGTGTTGCAATGTGTAGGCTACAAGGTTTTTGCATTTATGCTTACAATAATAAAAAAGGTACGGTATTCATTATGGTTTATGTAAGGGAAGGGGTAGCTAAGTCTTTAGTCCACCGGCATATCCCACACGACGCTGCTTTTGGGGTGCATTCAGGCATTTCCAATCTAGTAACGCCCAGTGCTGAAAATAAACTTCCGCATTAAGTAACTTGTTTGTTAGACAGAAAATCCTATCAGGTCCACTCTTTCAACTAAAAATTGTGCTCTACCGGTATATGAATTGGCTCAGTATTCTAACGCAATGAGAAAGGTCTTGTCAGTTAAAGGCAAAACACTGCTCAAAGACTTCATTTACTCAAAAACTTGCGAAAATTCGTGGAAAGTTGGGCTTAATCCGATCAAACTTTCAGAATGTGTCCGTCTAAAACAATTAACTCACTCGTGGTCGGAGGCGACCTAACCTGTAAGTTATGATCTCAAAGGTTATATTGTTTCATGGTGGTTAACTTTCAAGAAAGCGATGTATGGTTGGTTAGTTTGAAATCACCATAAACATCCTCCAAATGTAAAGTTCTTGTGTTCGGCTTGCTATAGGTTTGATTGACAGACATGTTCCACCACAATGAGATCGGCCGACAGTGCGTGTTAAGATATGATTGGATTAGGTTCAAAAACGTGACTAGTTAATTATAAGAAACCCAAACAGGAGTTTCGGACCGAGGTGTGTTTGTAGATTTAATTAAGCGACCGCCTGTACTGTGAAAATCAATTTTAGTGCGTTTTGCGTTTGTCCCTTCAAACTGAAACTTAAAACGAGTCAACAACACATGTTGGTAACCCTCGAGGTAAGCCCTATCGATGTGTTGTTTGTGAAAAAAACATTTGCCACACTTACATATATGAAGCTTAACATGTTAACACACAATAAAGATAAACCCCAGCATGCGTCTGTTCTGTTCTAGAAGAGATTTAGTCGTGGTGTCGTGGTTTGAAAACACACATGGTTACCCACACCAAAGGGAAATCTTATCATTGCAGTGTTTGTGGGAAATCATTTGGTGTAAGTTAGGTAGAAATTTAAAAGAAACACGCTTATGCACACTAGTGCTAAACCTCATCGCTGTGTAGTTTTTGAGAAAAAAATTAGAAGGAAATGTAGAAAACGTTACAATTCATTGCAGATCCTTCTGTTTTTGTTGACACGGGTAAATTAAACGAACCTCCGAGCAGTCGGGATGAAGAGTTACTTGACAATGGAGAGGATGATGAGGAGAATAAAGGGGAAGAATATGAAGAAGACGATGATGAAGAAGACGACGAAGATCAGAATGACGTGAAAGTTTTTGACGGTTAGTTTTTTGCGATCTTTTGACACAATGAATCATAAATAGGTACAACTTTAAACATATATATATATTGCAAAGCGTTGTGATATGTGTTTTGTTTCAGTAGAAAACGAAAATGGAGAAGATGCAAACTTCGATGAAATGAGGTAAAGTAGTCTTTATAGTATATGTTGTTTACAATAAAAGTACTCGTCTTAATAGGTTTAAGTGGTTAAACACAGTTCACCAGCTACTCTTTATGTATTTATCGTAGGTCTAATTGCAGTTAAAAATATAATTAATGCATCAAATACAGTAAGTGTTTGACCTCCATCAAATAGCTGCACGTTGGGTAATATCGCAGCCTATTGCTGCAAACAACCGGAAAATACATAACCTGCTAATAACCACAATAAATAACACAATTGCAAAGACAAGATAAAATGATAGTGATCCTGTTTGTACACTGTACGGGATCTTTATTTAACGTTTTTTGGATGCTTATATAACTTACAATATACTAATTACTAATTTGCGACAAAGTATTTTTTGCCTTTCAGTCTGGTTGAAATGAACGATTCAACAGTCCCCAAACTGCCTAGCCCCCAACAACCGGACTCAGATCAAGACGATGATGGCGACAAAAAGTTGCGTCACAACAAAGCTGGTGACGTCACGAACCTGTATTCCAATATAACGCTTGATGCTGAATTTCGTCGTCGCTACCTTGTTGAATTCGAAAATTATGATCTTGCGACCCACCTGACTCCAACAGGTTTGCTGGTTTGATGTTTGCTTGTAATTACATGTTATTTGGAGGTTATTGGCCAATTTCTTTCTAAGGCTTTTTAACCTACATAATGACGCACTTGATTACAAGGTGAATTACGTGGCTGCCCATTAGCATGTGCCTCTTACGTACGAGGCTGTGTTCATTCTGCGCATTAACCAAGATGGACGCCATCGGACAATCGAACATCGTAATAAGCAACTGTTAGACTCGTTCGAGTGCTTATTTTAAAATTGTTCATGAGAGACATTGCATATATTACTATGCGGTGATTTGCGCTGCTGACGATTGCTGCTATTTTGTTGATCAATAACATACACTTGTGAAACATTCCCACGATTGATTCGATTTTACCAAATGCAAACTGTAGATCATCACACTGTATGCAACATCAAATGCATTGATTCTAAGAAAGACTATTAGACTGCCTATTATTACTTTAATCCGATTAAATGGTAAAAGTCATCTAAATCTGATTAAATAGTAAATGTCAATAGGTTGTGTGTTTACAACGGCGTTGGATTGACATTAAAAGCCTTTATCATTTTTCAAATGGCTTGTAGCCTGCGAAAATATACAAACCTTAGGAATTGATGTCTTGTTTCCCAAAATTCTACATAAACGTTTTTATCGCATTACAATTAAAACGTTTAAACTTTAAAAAAACAGAAGGTAGTTAAACATAGCCAATCCTGGTGACTATAACAGCTCCCTTTCTTATGTTTAATAGAGGCCAAAATAAAGTTCACTGGTATATTACCATGGTGGGAGTTGGGAGAATTGGAACATTATCCGCGAATATGGTTCGTTGGGGCTGGTGCAAACAAAACACGTTACAACCAATCGAGCAACTGGAATTACGGGTTTGATTATGCCAATGACCCCGACCATGAAGGGAGATACATTATTGTGAGTTAATTTGTAATTTTTTAGATAGCCGATAAGCAATAATTTTCATTTTTTCGCGAATGTGCGTACATTTAGCATAAAACTTTTTTTTTCTGTGACAAAAAAAATACATGAGAGATAAAAGACCTATGATAATTACCTTTCAGTATGATTTTAACGTACTTAAATCTGCACAAAAATGGAAACAAATCGCTTATTTTTAGGTAAAAGGTGACCACATCGAGTATCGATACAAAATCATTCGGAAACTTGGAGCTGGATCATTTGGGGCCGCCGTCCTTGCAGAAGACATGGCCGTCGCCCCAAACCACTCTCACCGCAAAGTGGCAATAAAGATCATGCACAACGATAGCTCCGTGTAAGTTGTGGACGTACCCTGCAAAGAGTGAAGTTGTAAATCAGTTACATACTGACTCAATGCCGCATTATATTGGGTTCAATAAAAGTTTTATTTATTTTTTTTTTTTTTTTTTTTCCGAAAAACTTAATTTTTTTGCCGTTTTAGGGAAAAGTATTTCAAGAAAGAGCTTGATATAATGCGACATGTGATGAAAGCTACAGGGACACCAGAACGCTATTCAAGAATTCTCAGAAGTTTCTTCTTCAGAAATCACCTTTGCATTGTTTTCGAGTTGCTCGGGTAAACCAACGCAAGCGTCTTTAATTTTTAAAGATTTATAAAGTCTTATATTCTTGACAGGCATGTGCCAGATTGCATGTTGCTTTGGAGTAGAATGAATTTGTTAAATTGTGATTTTTTTTTACGGTTATCAAATTCACATAACTTATTAGTTAAAGTACATTAAACATTGACATTAAAAGTACATATGTCGCCAAACTGGCCGAGTGGTTGGCACAACCGCCTTGTACGCAACGTTGTGAGTTCTAATCCTATCTCGGTCGCTTGTGTTTCCTTGAGCAACAAACTTGAGCGGCATTGCTTTAACCCGTCTTGCAATAAAACGGGCAGCTCGACGGCGGAGAGCATAACATATTTAGGCGTTGCCTGCTTACCGAAAACTAAAACAAACAAATAATAACCGCATGAACCAAGACGCCAATTTATTTAATGTCAATATTTGATCGATCATTATTTTAGCTACAATGTTATAATTTCCTATTTTGTAGGAACGTCCTAGATGAAGAGCTGAAGACGCCCATAAAGGATTTGCAGATCTTACAAAAATACGCAAGGGATATTTTGACCAGTGTAAATCTGTTGCACAGGAAGAACATTATCCACGGAGATTTAAAACCAGTATGAGTGACAATTTTTATCAAGCTTTTGCCATGTTAGATTGCAAATTTAATACACATACTATACTTAAATTCCTGGGTGATTTGTCACTAAATTTTCTTGGTCTATTTGGCATGGTAGCAACAAGCAATGTAACAAGTAATTTAAAGATCTTGTCTTTTTAACAGGATAACATAATGTTTGCCAGAGGTTGCAACTTATCCTGTCCGATTTACGTGAAAGTTGCCGATTTTAACCTGGCCTGCGTGCAAAATTCAAAAAGTAAGTTTATCATATCAAAACTGTGCTTATACAGAAATCGTGTGCACAGTATATTTATTATATCAAATGCGAATACTTTACCATTATCGCTTTATGTTTTTCACAATCTGTAGAGATCGCTGCGCCAAAATTACACAACAATGATAATCGGAAACTAACTAACGCCGTATGCAAAAAAAAACAGACCAAAAACCGTCATACAACCAATCAGACTTGTTTTTAACCTGTTTAGCTATTTTCCAATAATTGTCCGCGCCATAATTATTCGTTTGCTGTTGCTTATTCCACAGAGTTTCCCTGCCCTGGTCGTTACTTCCAAACTCGGCATTACAGGGCCCCGGAGGTGATATTAGATTTGGAATATGACACCACAGCAGATATGTGGAGTATAGGGGTGATTATGGCTGCACTTTACATGAACAAAGTTCCGTTTTACGGCGAAACGACCACAGATCAACTTGCAGCTATTATGGAAGTCATGGGCTTGGTCCCGAATTATATGGTTGAGGAATCACCACGGATCCGGACTTATCAAAGTACTAAACTATGTTATTGTATAGGGCGGGCTTAAGTCTTTTAGGTTAATGAAAATAGCCTGAGGGTGCCCAATAATCCTTACTGTCACCTAGCGGTTAAGGATTTTCACAGTTCCAACATCATTCGTTCTAATTACTGTTGGTTGCAGTTGCCCGGGATTTTATGCCATAGAAAGTTTCTAACTTTCACTCAGCTTCATCAATTGCAATTTTCAAGACAAGCCACTTGCGAAAAGTAGTTGTTAAAATAATGTGAACTGGTAGACAATAAAGAAAAACGATAAAAAATGTATTGCAAAGAATAAACAGTACATATTGATTTTAGAGGCGATTTGCTACGTTTGTGAAAATGGATTTAAACGTGTTCCATACCGAAAAAATCTATCAAGTGTTCTTGAAGGAATGCCTGCTGTTCTGTACGACTTCATACAAAAGTGTTTTGTGTAAGTACCTTAAAATAAAGTTAAATTTTAACGTGGTTATTATTCAAAGAAATAAAGGGCTATACTGTGTTTTGTACAGATTGGATTATCAAAAGCGCATGACATCAGAAGAGGCGCTACGTCACCCGTTTATAACAGGAAAGTTTAAACCAGCTGTGGTAACTCAAAAACCAAGGGCTCGAAAAAAACTGAATGCACAAGCGTAAGAGATTCAAAAGAAGGAAATATGAGAAAACGATGGTACTGTTTTCAAGCCAACAAATGAGCAGATTTTGCACCTGAAAATAAAATTTGACCATGTCACCAAACATGCATGCTCGCAACAGAAACAGTTCTAAGAAACGAAAAAACAAAATTATCACATTCAGAAGCTCTTCTGTTTCATTGATAATGATTTGCTGACGAGTCGTTTTGTTCTTGCTTTTCTGTTTGCCAGTTAAAGCATTTTATACTGCGGTACTTACCTTCTGAACCAAGAGCAGGACGTGTGCAATGACCACTGTGACTGTGACATTATTCTTTTTCCCACTTCATTTCATTCACCAACACATAAAACACAATGCTATGCTAGTTGGATTCTAGACCCACTGTATGATCAAACACTTTTAGGGCAACAGTTTAGAACACAGCTTATTGAATTCGTGTTTCCGGATTTTTAAACGAGACTAAACCAAAAGTAAGATATTTTGCAATCAGATGTGATTTACTGTAGCCATTCCTTATATTTGCCTTATTTTGACAAGGCCCGTCTCAAGTCAAATATGATTCCAAATTCGTGACTTACATACAAATGTCGTTGTCAAATTGTTGTATTTTGTGGTAAAAAAATCTTAACTTCTCTCCTGTCTAACTGGTTTTAGTTTGCATCAAAACTGTCCCTGGTTTTTAAGCCGATGCTTGTTGCGATGGACATTTATTGGATAAACTTTTCATACTAAGCGCTTACGGTTTAAATGTCCTTGAATAAATTTTTAATGTGCTTTGTTCTTTTTTATTCAACGCTCTTTTGCACATGTTCGATATGCGCAATACATTTGCTTGCAAGACCTGCTGTAAAACTTCGTACTGATACACAGAATAAGAACAACGTGACGAATAAAATCTGTAAAATACTTGCACTTCAAATGATTGAAGAAAAAAATCGAACTCGAACGAATGCTCGTATCACACAACACAGCAAAGTGAAGATAACTGCTTTCACTGCAACATTTGCATTTCAAAGAAATCACTTAAAATAACCTCCACACTACTGCATTTAACCGTCTACGATACAATCACAAGATAATACGTGCTAAGGGCGCGTTAGGGGGCCAGACGTGGTGCATGGTATGGCTGGTCAGACTAGACAAAAATTAATTGTGAAGACAAAATAATAGAGGTGTTTTCACATTTTTCAATGATTGGATGCTTAGCGAGCAATAATAAAGTATGTCTATAAGTGGCCTAACGTTAGCATCATGTCAATTCTACCCCAGGGGGAGACGTAGAAACGCAACAAAAAACTTCGAGTACGCATGCAATAATTAGGTTTTGGAATCGACAAGTAATCTTGATCATAAACACATGTAGATTGGGTGTGCACCGCCGTATGGCAAACCAGTAAACCAAATGAACAGAAATAGTCGAATCAGAAGAAACGAAAAGCGAAATCTGAAAAAAATGTTTTGGGGTACTAGCTACTCTACTTTCTAAGTACATGAAGCTAACGTCAGGGTCGCGCGTTCAAAGCTTAGCGTGGACACCTCCGAACGTCAAGGCTTTGAAAGTCAGTTCTGCCTCGCTGTAATTTTGCGAAAGTTGAAACAAAAAGTTTCATCCATAAAGCTTTGCTACGTTTCTTCTTCAGCATTTCCGTTAATTCCTGGGGCTTGAAATTGTATTTCGACATGATGCTGGTCCGCGTGCTTTTCCCAGTATGTTTTGGACAAAGCAAGAAGTCCTTTAAGTTCGTCCTGGATGGAAGAAATCTTCTTTTCTAAGTCCTGGTGGTGATCCAACTTCAAACGATCAACCTCTTCCGCATGCGCAGATTCCAAGTCACTTCCCAACTTCCTGTGCTGGGAATCGATGTCATGCATCTGTACGTAATTGGAAATGCAATACATAATAAAAGGGAACAGTTGGTGTGTCGACATGAAAAAGTTTAGAAAATGTAATGACATGGTTAAAAATGCCAATGAGATAAGGTTTTCAGTATTTTCGAAGACATACGTTGACGCAAACGATAATAACAATCGCAAAAAACATGAATCATATAACCAAAGAACTTTTTAAACCATCCACGTCGTCAACCTATCTGTTTTTTAGTAGTTTTTTTATTTGAAAATATTAATTCACAACTGGAATCCGACCTGTGATTACGGCACACTCATGCATAAATCACAGTAAGCCAGGCACAAAACACGCTCTTGGAAAACACGTTGAAAACTCTCTTTACATCATAAAAATGGAACCGTTTCTGTTGTCTTAAAGTTTTGGTAGAGAGACGATACTGGTGATATAAGTGTAAAACGGTAAACTATAATACTGGTTTATTAGTGATTTATTATTTTGAAAAATGTTCTTTTATCGAACATTCTTTTATCTATCTTCGATTGAACAAACCTATATTTTACATTTCCGTACCTGTGCATCATATTGCTTTCGAAAGCGTTGCAGGTCTTTATTGTGAAAAGCTTCAAGTTCACGAACCTCCCGCGTATGAACGCGACCTAACCAAACAATATCTGGAAGTGCAAAATGCGCATGTGAAATTACTAACAGCTTGAATAAGACTTTTTTAATGTAAATCCATTTAACTAGTATTGCAAATGACAAAGAACTCAATACAAACGGGCACAACGGGACATTACTTAAATCAACGACTGCAGTTGCCGTTTGACACATTAGAAACAAATAAATGGGCCACACACAGTCTAATGAGTATTTGTCACAAAGATTCGAATAACAATCAGATAACCTTTTCAAAATTTGATCGCCATTTCGAATTATTTGTTTCTTGTTTCTTGTGCTAGAAATTTGTATTTAATCAACACTTAAAGATTCAATGTGACAAACTTACCCATTAGTAGTAGTATGCAGAGGATAAGAAGAGCCATCATGACATCAAATACAACCGGCACCTGTCGTCTTACACTATCCACGTTGCGCAGAAAATTTATCAAAAGCTTTGGGCATTTTAGTCGAATGCGTCCCATGGCTAGAACTAGCACTAAAATCACAAAAACTTTTGCCCACTGATCACACTACACCTGTTGCCAAAAGAAATTGGTGGGCGTTAATTTTTTTGCTTCCTGATCAATCATTGACTGCGAGAACACACCTTACAGAGAACACGCTCAATCTTAATGTTGGTTTCACATTCATCTACCACTTTATTCATACAATAGACCACGTGGACATATTTACTTCTTTTTAACAAAACAACATACAATAAAAAGCTCTGCATTAGAAGGGTCGCCAGTGAACGCATTTAAGGACGTCGCTTTATCACATATTGTGACCCTTTTATTGAAAATCGTTGATATCTTACGGGACGGCACGAATTTTGCCTTGTGTCAATTTTATGCCATACCGACTTTATGGCCGGTCCTGTAATGTGAGCCAGAGTTGCAAGTCGGGCCGGGCTTTTCGGGCCGGGTTCGGGTTCGGGCCGGGTTCGGGCTCAGATTTTGGGCCCGCTTGCAACTCTGATGTGAGCACTAAGGACGTGACACATTTTCGAAAGACAGCATTGGGAATTTCCAAATTTCAAAAGACTAGTATAAACGCTTAGTGAAACTGCTATAACCTATTCAAAAACTTCCACCATACGCGGAAGTTCAAGATTTGCTTTGCAAGAGCACGCAGGACTCATGAGTAACGTATTTAAGAGCAGCGGTCAAGTCTTTCAAATTTCACTGAACAGTTTTCGAACGTAATAATCAGTTACGTTATTTCGCGAGCTGGAAATTATTTGCCTAGCTCAGTGGTTCCCAACCAGGGCCCATGGCCCCCCAGGGGGGCCACGAGCTGTGTTCAGGGGGGCCACAGGTGTAGATTTACCAGAAACACCCACTAAAAAGTCCCTAATTGAATCAACTATTTTGCATACTATTTGTCTATATTGAGGCTTTTTACGAATGCGGACCCTTATTTACTCTATTCGACCTGTTTAAAGCCGATATTAGTATCCAATTTCCACACGAGTTTGGCATTTACATTTTAAGGGGGCCACAGGACTTACAAGGTTACATGAAGGGGGCCACTAGGCAAAAATGACACTTTTAGGGGGCCACGGTCCATGGAAGGTTGGGAACCACTGGCCTAGCTGATTGGTCTTAAACTCTATTTTGATAAACACAGTATTTAGGGACATTTTTTTGAAAATGAATGCCCTTTGCTTTAGCTAAAAGTAAGATGTTTTTGCACAACAATAAACAACAAAAAATGGTACGGCTTTTCGACAGATTATGGCGAAGGGCATCTTTTGACTCAATACAAATCAAACGTTCCTTGTCTCGGAATTGATTTGTTTAGTACGGTGTAAATCGCTGTCAAAATCTTGTCAGGCCTGACACGGGAAGTCAGGCGTTAGAACACATTACTCTGTCAACTTCTTGCCTACCAGCGTTCAGGGGCGTAATCACCGATAATAAAACGCTATTGACTTGGTGTTGTTTTTGAGTTAATGACCAATTACGTTGTTTGTTTATTTCAATGTGCTGTCTATGTTTGTACCAACACACTGAAATCATTCGTCGCGCGTAAACACAAGGCAAAGCGTCAAATAACTGTACATACCGAGATACATTCATTAACCGAGTAGCATAAAAAGCACAAAAAAGGAATTGATATTCATATCGTAGTACACACGCAAGGCAACAGCCATGCTAGATTTTAGCTGGCAGGAAAACGCACTGCTTTGTGTAAATGACGTTCAGAGACAACCAGAACTAACCGAACAAAAATTTCGTGATCTGGTTTCAAACAAGCTACCAGCCAACCACTCAGTCCAGGACCCACCAAACCAAATAAAACTGTGGTGGTAACCAATAATGGGATTCTATTTGCACAACTATCCTGTAGTTTTTGTCTAGCAGCGTAGCCAAAAAAAAATACAATGGGGTTCGAAAAACCTTTTCCAACTGTAGTTAAAACACCACAAAACCTAAAACACCTTTTGCAAAATACCAGGTGACGAACATTTACCCAAAAGCGTACTTACAAGGCCCTAGCTTCTGGTTACCTCTTACTGTCGAAAATATTGCCACGGGAAAAGCGGATACGTTTCGTGTGCCGTAGGGTTGTGTTTACACATCATTTACAAGGCAGAAGTGAGTATTACAATTCATAGCCAATAAAACTGAAGTTCTGCTTTATCCAAAAAGTACTTCTATATAGCCAGAAACAAAATACAGGAAGCATGAAAAACGACGCAACCTCTAACGTTGCACATCAACAAAAGCGCACAAAAACCACAAAAAAACAGTAACTCGCCGCCACAAAAACTATTTTTTTATTTAAGACAAAATAAGAGATTAACAACATTCGCCTTACGTGGTAATCTTGACTTGAATTTACCAAACGTATTCAAGTTAACATATCATTACAAATATATTCAGTTTATGTGCTAAACCACCCAAAGCTAACATCAATGTACGAAATAGCAAATAACCTACAGCAACAAAACAAGACTAAACAATCGCAAAACAAAATCAAACTTGCCTAACAACTAAGTCCTCTTGAATGAGTTTGTTCCTTTGGTCTGCCTTTTAGACTGCTTTGTATACACCGTTTCGCGATATTGACTTGTCTACCCTGGCAAGTGGCTGCAGGCAGTCTTGCGTGTCGCACGTGAAACAAAAAGCAAACACACTCGTGCGCTGAAACGTGCCCGATCACGCACACACACACAAGTCAGGAGGGTAAACACAAACCGATTCGTATAAATGAGACTAGACTGGTACTGTAGCCCCGGGGTTGGTAGATAATGTTCAGTCACAGCCTAGCTGCATGTTCACAGCCTAGCTGCATGAACCAGTTGCTGTGGAACGAAATGATCAGATTGACATTAGAAGAAAACTTATTTTGGAATAAACATTACGATATTTCGGAGCCATAAACTAACCAGAACACTTCTATTGTTGACAATTATGTAACGCGATATTAATTGTTAGGTATGCAAATTGTATGGCGTTCCAACGTTTATCTGTTATTTTTATGTCTGACTCTCACTGCTGTTGGTGTGAAATACAGCAAACATAAAAAAACTCGTGTTCAGGCGCTAAGTATTTTGGGTGTTATGCTGACAAAAAGTCAAACCGTATTGTCTTAATTTGACTTCCAGCTAATGACCTAGATCAGAAAAACGATGAAAATTGTAGACACTAGTTAGAAAGTGCGTTTCAGAGGTTGGTCACTAGTCATAATTGATTTAAAGTTACAACCTTTGTAATACGTATTATTTATTTTAAATGTACAATAGACGCCTTCAATGGGCCTGGCGTTATGCAATTTATTAAGTACAAGTAAAAACTATTCGACGAAGTTACTAATCAACATGGCAAATGTTTTAGTGTAGTTCACTTTTTAAAAGTGGTACAGTAGGACAGGCGCTCATATACACCAAAGTTTACAGCTGGGTGATAAATAATGCATTAGCGAACGTACGCGTTTGTTAAATAATTATGTCATAGATTTCAAGCATGTAAAACAAATGCGCCTTAATACACAAAAGCAGTTGATGGTCAAACAGCAATTGGCGATATGCTCTGAAATTATTTATATTTGGCTCCCGCCCATGCTGTTTGCAATACCGTTTCCCATCGCAGGAAATTCCGATTTCCACTAATGGTTGTGTATTGTGACGGCCTATTGTAATGCTATATTGACACTAGTTAATAGTCTTTTGTTGGATAACGGTCCTAAACCGTTTGGCGTTGAAGGTTATTTTTATTTTGTTGCTTCAGGACGAATTTGAAAAAGAGCGTTGCTTCACCACCTGATTTTTTAAAGGCTATTTAAAGAAACGGGCACAGTGATTTAATACATTGTGTAGCTGATATCACCATGAACTATTTTTCGCGCTCTCTTTTGTAATCTTGTTGACATAGACCAGGGGTTCTTAACCCGGGGTGCACGCACCCCCAAGGGGTGCGAGAACTGTTCCTAGGGGGTGCGGGGATGCTGAATCATTAAGGTTGGTTAGGTGTATTCTATTTAAGCAATTACAGAAGGGGGAGCGAAAATTGGTTAGTGATTTGCAAGGGGGTGCGAAAATTGGTTGGTGATTTGAAAGGGGTGCAGCAAGGAAAAAAGGTTAAGAACCACTGACATAGACCATAGATTATGTCCCAGAAATAGGCTACTGCATAACTGTATCTCTGGATAGAAAGACTGGTAATAATGTAACATTTGTAGCGTTGTATCACACGTCTTCGAGTCACGTTTTTGGTAATTGAATGTTCTTAACCAAGGTTGTTCGAATGCAAGTGACCTGTCTGCAAGTGAGTGTTTGATAGCAATACATGCAGATTTTTGACGTTAATAACCTAATAACTTCCGGGAATTTTTCACAAGAATAGAATACAACAAGTTTACAAACATAGCAACAGTTCAAAAGTTCGTTGATTATTGTGTTCAAACCACATTGGAACACTGCGTGGAAAACTCGTAGGCTAATGGCTCGCTGTAAACCACTCCCATGGGGCAAAAGCCTGCAGTAGGTCGCAGGGTCGTACCACGCACGTACTTTTTAAAAACTTTCCAATTGGACTCCACAGTACTAAAGTCTATTTCCTTTGGGTTAAGGATTTTAAACTTTCACCCAAAATCGCTGCTATGTTTTACATAGGTTGGTGATAGATATTTTTTTCATAAGACGGGATCATTTTGCGTTTCCGTTCATAAGTCATTACAGAGTTGTAAGTCGGGCAGGGCTTTTCGGGCCGGGTTCTGGTTTCGGGCTAGTACTTTCGGGCTTAGGCCGGGTTCGGGCTCAATTTCAGACCCGTTGACAACTCTGGGTCATTAAAGGAATTCTTTCGTTTCATGTTTTTCTGTATGTTTTTAAACAGCATGTCTGCAACCAAATCTCTTGTGATCAATGTGCTACAACCGTTGACAGATAGTAAAGTTTCTTGTGGATTGTATCAGGAATTTATCTAGTTGTATACTGTTAACTAGACTAAACTTGTGAGAACATACGTGTAGAGTTGCTCGATAGTAATGGTACAACATACCTAAGTTAGCGGTGTCAGTTACGCTTTTTAACCGATACGGCAGTAATGCGATACGGCCAGTCTCAAAATTGTAAAGGTACAGGCTGAAACGCACCTCAGCTATGCCAATGTTGCGACAAGCTAGAACAGCGGTTATTAAGCTGGGATTCGCAGAGAAATTAGACAGATAAATGCGTCTTCTATGACAAAAAGAGGTCCTTTAATTTATTTTTAAGCAACAAAAAGAGACGATTGTTCGCGCACAATTCTTTTATTGTTTTGGTCCTATTTGTGACGTTATAAACAGGTTTGAAAATTCCCCACGAGTAATCTTACGAAACTAAACTAACTTTAATCTGAGTGTTGTTGTAGCAAACAGCAATACTTTCGCAAGGAATGAATTAACTATTAATTGTTAACTGCGGGCTTTGTTTCGCTTAGGTATATTCTGGTTTCTTTGTAGTTTCACATATATTAGCTTGGACCGCGGGTGCTCGAGAAAATTGCAAAGGGACCGTTCTGACAAAAAATAAAAACGTTTGAGAACCACTGAGCTAGAAGCAAGGTGGCGACCACTTTAAAGTGTGTTGCGAAGGAAGCAAGGTGGCGACCACTTAAAAGGAATGATCTGTAGTGGTGAAAGAGATACCGTTAATTAGGTAGCTTTGTTATTTTGAAATCACCGTCTACAAACAAGTAAAACCATTGCTTGTTAGGCTAATATAAAACCAGCACTGCTTGTAGGGAATTTCACCACGAAAAGATTTTCATGTCAACCGGTGTGCACAAATCTTTTCAAGGTTGATTGCACATCAGTGGACATACACCACTCGAGCTTGTGAAAATTATAGTTTTCCCATAGAGTGCGGTCTTGTAAACGGACTCTTGTATTTTTTTTGAAAAAATGAACGATTTGAGCATGCTTTGGATGCTATGTACACAATTTTGTAAAACAGGTGTGCTAAAGTCGTTTTTACAAAAAAGATTGCAACAGCATTATCTTTTTTTCCGTCTTGAACAGGCGGTATATTTTACTTTCAACAATACACTGAATGGTGGGCCAACAGTACAAAAATAAGTAAAGCTGTTGACTTATGGAAAGAGGAGGCTACTAAACAATGGTCCTTAACGAACGAACTACTTACAGACTCGGTTCAGCTCTTTGCATCTTCATCGTGTTTGGAATTTTCGCAAATTGTAAGTGAATAAATGCAAAATATTTAAACCTATGTTGCCTGTGTTAGATCGGACAGGATAACGAAAACTATAGTAAAATATAAGATTTATGCAAATGACCTGTGTAAGTCTGGGATCAAATAAATTAGACATGGAACATAATAGTTTTGTAACTAACAGACATGTTAGAATGTGATTTTCTAATCTTAGCCGTGTACATCTCAACTTAAACTTAATGCTTAGCTAAGGAAATTTCCTAAAAAGCTTCCAATTTCCATGCAGATAAACCTGCAGGTATGTGAGCTAATTTTGCGGGAAGTCAAGTGCAAATAAAAACCTTTTGTGCCTAATGTCTTATACATATGATTGAATTTATCGTTCTTATTTTCTTCTGAGATTTAAGTAAAGTTTTGTTTTCCCAGGGCTGACAAATGCCGTAGATAGGAAAAGAGTAAACGAACTAGCAAAGAGTGAAATCAGAATTGCCCAAATTAAAGACGAATGCAATAGAAAAGTTGAAGAAAATGCGGAAAGTTTGGAACAGAAAGTTCAAATAAAGGTCAGTTTTTACTACGTCGCATTCTTTGGTACAAACTACAAATGGTGTTTGTGAAACGATAAAATTTGTAATGGTGTTTGTAGAATGTTTTTTCGTGTATGCCCTGATTGTGGGCACTACAAACTATTTTTGCTAATATTGTCAAACTTTTTAACTATATGAACTGTATAAAGTATCCAAGTATACGCCTTTTGATATTTTGAACCAATTAAGGCTCTCGAACCTTTAATCTCTGTTGGAAACAATAGCGGAGTTTTGTAAATTGGGTTATTTGCTCGAATTGGCATTATTTATTTTCGATATACGTTTAATGATCTTTAAGAAAAACTTCCTTACACCTCATGAAAATGTACCTACGCAATAAAAGTTCTTAAACACGCAGTAAAAATCCCGTAAAGAGTAAATAACAACGCAAAGGCGCTAAGTAGGAAAATTGCATGTTGACCACTGGCTTGCCCTTCGACAGCTGGGAACATGTGTGCATTAGGTTTAGTGAAACATACAAAGCCGAATATAATTTTCACCGCAAACTTGTGAGGAGCTAACACTAATATGAACTAACTTTAATATGGAAAATCAACACTTTATTGAATATAAATTTGCAGGTGGATGAAAAAATGAAAACTGTAGTAGCAGAGGAAGTGAGAAACAAAGAAGAAGAATTAAGAAATCTAAACGGTTGGTTGTTTTTCAACTTATCCTGTAGAATTGCTCTAAAAAATAAACAAAACACTTGTTGCTAGAAAATGTCAAGCAACTAACTATGGAACGTGACAAACTCAAGGAGAAGTTAAACGCAATGAACGAACATTTTTTCGCCTACAAAAAAAAGGTAAACAGAAAAATATTTGCTGTGATTGTTATATTCAAGGAAATGATTTGATAACATTATGATGGAGACCTCAAACAGAGTTTTTCTTTGTTTTTTTTACTGTCGAGCACAGTTTGTGGTTTAACTTGTACAATAAACTTCACAATGTTAACTGTTAGGGGTTTTTCGGTGATTTTTGAGGCCAAAGTAGATGTGCAAAAAATGGGTGATTTCGTTGAGTTATATTAAGTTACATTAAAAGAAGAGAATATAAGTTTATCCTGCCCATTGAAACGAGCAAAATGTAATACGACTGATAAGATCTTGCTCTACCCTCATGACAATCACAAAGAAAAGCAAGATAAACAAAAGGAATTGCTGTATTTTGTTTAAGTCGATTTTTTGGATGTGACGTTTTTTTGTAAGCTTTTTTAAACCAAGTCATTACCGTTTTAAGTACCTAAAGCATAACTAAATAATAACATTTACATCGAAAGAATGGTTCGGCTGCTGCAGTTCTGAAATGCCTGAACGCGAGCCGCTATTTGTTCCAGCGTTGTCATGTACACCTGTATTTTTTCACCAAGCCCTAGAACATGAAATGGTTGATACACTCCGCAAATATCCCGATACCCTTTTTTCGACACATAGTTTACGGTTACTTACATAACTCATTGACACAGTTTGTGATTGCTTTGTTGATAACTCATTGCGAAGTGTGTGGATAAGTAGATGTGCGGCTTTTGTTAAACCTTAACATAACAGACAAAGTCACGTCCAAACGCTCGTAAAACACCAAGCCTTGAGATAAATGTTTAACTTCGTTTGCTCCTATTCATATCCGTGACTTTACGCCAACGGGAGCGGTCATAATTTTATTAGTTCCAGGGTGGAGTTTTAGAGAGCTTTTGTCATGTACTGTACCGCAAGTGTGTTTGATAATTAAGAATGCACAACCATGTAATATTCTGTGCTTGATTTGCACTTATTTTCCACTGATATTATAGCCTGATTAATATCAGTGGCGTATATTCAAGGGGAATGGGATTTGAGGGATCCGGGCCCCCTTTTCATTTCAATAGCTGACCCCATTGATTAAACGTCTCGTTTATCCCTGCATGACAACAATAATAAAGTAGACACGAGAAATGTTCCAAAGCAGAATAAACGACGTTATGAAAAGTCATTGGGAAATGCTCCAAACTATAAATGTTGCATCCCCCTTTAAAAAGCTTGGATACGCCTCTATTTCTGTGTCATAACTCTTTTGTTATAATGTGTCATAACTACGTTTCGACAAGTGCTATTGTCATCATCAGGTCAACATATTAAAAGCAACAGAAGACATGCTACTTTTGGTTTTATGTTAGAGAAACGTAGCATCGCTCATTCTTATATGTCGGTTAGTTTGATTATATTTGCAATCGATCCTCATAGCGTTGTCTTTGCGTCGCATTTTGCATGGTGTATCATTTTTTATGGTAATAGACTTGTTCCATGGCGTAGTATTGTCTGCAAATAAGTCGGTATTAAGCCACGTGGACCGGTTGTCAAGCTTTGCAACCTCGAACCTTTTCGGACCAATCAATGCCTGGTAGTCTCTTAAAACTTAAAATAAGTTTTTCGTTATTTGATGCAGATGGAAGAACAGGGACAACAAGGAGAAGCAAATAAAGCATCTTAACACACAACAAATGTCTCCAACGCTGTCTGCACGAACTTAGATCTTAATCTGGACAACTCCGCCCTGAACTATGGTGCCCTGTCTGTTGCTCGTAACAATGATATTTTGTCGGTGGGTGGCGTAATTGAGCAGCTAGACACTGAGGGTTCGTCACAGTACAAGCATAACTTGTTTTGTTAAATAGAGCATGTTTTTAAGAACAAAACTATAATAAATGTTAGAGCTTACCTTTCAAAAAACTGTTCGCAAACAAAAACTTTTTGGTATGTTTTGCAATGCATGGACTTTTTTTTAGACTATTTTGTATGTTTTGTTGCGGTTTGATGTGTTTAGCCGAGGTACTAGCATTTTATCGTTACAAAATATGCAAACGAACGGCATACCACATTTGTTGATAGCATTAGATGTAGACCATTACTACTGTGATTGTCAAAATGACTTTAACATAACGTAACCAACAAAGCGTCCCATACCTCCGTGAACATTAACTTGGTATACTTCAACGAAAATACTTGCCACTAAGCAAGCCACAACTTTGCAAACAAATTGTTATTTGAAGCAGGTATTTTTAATTACCAAAGAAGCAACATTGTTTTTGTGTTTTTGTTCTATGGTGTTATTTATTGCCGACAAGTACTTTGGACAAAAGGTTTCAATATTGCAACTTTACATGGTGTGCTGCTGCAGTGGATTTTATAACCCAGTTGCAATTGACTTTCACCCACTGTTTACTGTTTTGTTTTAACATTATTTACGATACAATAAAAATGCCAATTTCGTGGCATTTTATGTGGTGTTTCATAACAGAAAGAAACAAAAACTTGATGTTTATTTTCTTGGTCTTTTTCACGTCGTTTTTAGAGTGTCGTAGTCGAAAAGTTTGTTTCAATTTATATATTTGCGATGCGCGATTAGCCCGTTGGCTATTTGCCTTGTCAGTTTAATGATGGAAAATCACACATAAGAAACGCTTTTTTATGGGGAACCTTGACTGGAACAACAAACAGGAAGATTATTACGCATTGGCTGAAAACAGCGTTGCCACTTTTGGGTGCAACTGTGAGTAAAAAGCGCATCGCAAGATCTAAGCATTGAAGCAAGCGATAAACCGGTAAAATAGCGCAATGCTATAACTACACAGCAAGTTTAGCATCGGCAAGGCCTAAAAGGAAGTATAAAAAAATGTGGCAAGTTTGTGCTTATGTTGCTCGTGGGATTGTGGGCTTATCAAATCTACATCTCGTCTGGTAAGAGTTTACCAGTATGGCGCAGTTTATCTTGTTTCATAAAAAAGCAGAAATGGTAATGCCTTTCAACAACGTTATAATGACTAACAATAACTACTGTATTTTCGAAAATATTTTTACGATAAAAGGGTTTGTGCAATCTCACATTGCGCTTTATCAACAGATATAAAGCTCTTTCTCAAGTTGGACGAGTTCATCAATGGCGCCACCTAATTACATACATGTTGTTTAATTGCACCTTACGACGCGCTGTGGCATACGTTAACGGTATCGTGTGGCATTACAATTGTGTACAGCGTTCGGTCAGGTAGCATCAAGTTTTGGTATCAGGTAAAACCTTATCTTAAAGTTCGTATGACAAAAAAGAAACACCAAATGTGTAAAAGGAAAATCTTTTTTCGCTGTAGGCCCTTGTTTTTTGATAAAACTGTATTGTTCTGTGTGTATAGGCCACTTTGTATGTATTATAAGGACAATATCATTAAATGAGCCACATACAGTATTTATGGATGTGAAAATGTAAATACGTTAACGAAAATAATTTCTTGATAAATCGCAACCATGGCATATTCAGGTCATAATGTCCTAGTATTGATCTCAATTCATTAACAAAAATAATGACAATTAACTTGCATCCCTTGTGCGCCCTGTCACCAGCTTCAACTGAAAGAGCAGGAAGTTCAGAAGGCCAGTCTAACAGATCATTTTGCGTGCTATAAAACTGTCACACGAAACAAGCAGCGTCATGAAAGCTGTTGAGAATTTACTACGAAGCGTTGGTGCTTTATGGCTGCTATGGTAAAGCAAATGATACTTGTCACTTTATCGCACCTCTCAAGGATTGGTTTACGGTAAATTTAATATGTCCTATACTTAACATTGCGCCGAGGGCAACACCAGTAACCACAGAAAGCTCGTTAGTTTCTGCAAAATATTTGCAAGCTGTTTATGGACTTATCCTTTTGGCTATCTGATGTGCAAGACAGTACCATGTGCTTAACGCTTGAGGGAAGCCATGCAAGGAAAGTATCAAGCCTTAACTACAACACAGGCAAATGTAAAGTCAATTTATTAGGAGTTAATAAGGATTGGTCATTTTCAATAGATTTAAAATTCGTATTTTACCGATTGTTCTACAGTCAATTTTCCTTTTTAAAGTTGCCTGCCGAGGAAGAAAACGGTTATAAAATATAGCAAGCAAACGTGACAGCGAACATTGCACGTAATGCACGAATATTTAATTTATTTTGAAATCGGTAACACTTTGCAGCGTTTAGAAATAAGTTTTTTTGAAGTGGTAAAGTGGAATTATTCTCAACTGGTAAAAATGTAAGTCTTTCCAAAATAAACAAATGGTATTCGGAAAATGTCAAACATGGTAAATTACGTAGTTTTGACTTAAAAAAAATGTTGACTTAAAGATGGCTTAAACAACAAATACCAAGTGTTTCCACATCTCCCAAAAGGAAGGAGTGCTTTTGCAAGACGCGAGATCGGGAAGAAGTTTGATTGGGTCAGGAAACGAGCGATTGTAGTTGGAAAAGGAAACAAATACTCGTATGTTTCCTGTGAGCGTTTCCCGCCTCACGCAGACGCAAAGCAACTCTTTGGCTCGAATCCAACTCGCTGTAAACGTCTGTTGGTTCGGTTGCTACCGTGATTACTATTAAGTTTCGTGCAAAGGTTTTCAGAGTAAAGATAGTGTGGTATATTTAAATACTATGTCAAACATAGAACAGTCATTACCATTACGCGTAACTATCAGAATTATGAAAGCTGTTTTAAGACACTTGGTTAGTTTGGGTTTTTCCGCCAAGACAACATACACCTTTAATCAATCGTAATAAATATCCAGCACGTTCGTTGCGTTCGTACCCTGCCACAAAGAACCTCATCTGGGCATTCGAAGCAGTACGAGCCACGAGGCAAGTAAAAGCGGCCAACAGCTTCCGCCAGGCTTCATTAAAATGCGCCATGGAAGCAAACAAGCAGACAGGCAGTGCTGGGCAGAGTATCAGCTCGACAGACTGCTGCGCTTAGTATGTACGAGCCAGATACTAGGGAACAAAGTTTAGATTGGCGTATTTACAGTTATAAGTTTTACAAGTCTTTCTGGTTTCAATATGGTTTCTTACTTTTTCGTAGAGACTGTGGAAACTGTTTGGACAACGTAAAATAACTTTAGAGAAAATCTAACGTGACTAAAACATTTATGTTCGTTCCAGATGTACCATTGCAGTTAAAAGCTTGGTTAGAAAGTCCTTTAGTTGGACCATAACGGGCGATTAAATCAATAACATAAAAGTGTCACTGGGTGTTACAAGTTATAGTACAGAATGAAGTTAATTGTGTGGAGTGTGACATAAAAGTTGCATATATACTTCCAAAGATCACAAACGTTCATATTGGACTGGTGAAAGATTATGATTTTTTAGATACGAAACAGTTATTGACCAACAGCACGTCTTTTTAAAACGCGTATTTGTTGTGTGACGTACTCGACAAGGAAACTGCAAGGCGGGAAGGGGGCGGATCACACAGCGTGGTGGATGTGACTACAGTGAAATGTTTATTATAGGGCTTTCGTAACCGAAAGTGGTTAAGGGCAGAGATGCATTGAGGCCACATGACATTGGCACCATTGTGTTGGTTTCTGTCTTGCGCATTGTAGGATTTTAAGTGTTTGTAAGTGACTAAAGAAAGTTAAAACAGGAATTTGTTGTAAAACAATAGTTTGATTTAACTGTACAAAAACAAATTATACCCAATACCTACACTGAATTTGAGCTCACAACTGACGGTTTGCCCATCCATGAAGTTCGTGTTAATTTGCCCATTCATAAAGTAAGGAGAATTGCATTTTGTTCTGTCTAAATGCCGAGGGACGAAGTGAGAGGTACTTTGAATTCCCAGCCCGCTCCGTGTATGCAAACACATTATAGCTGGAGATGCCACACATTTGTCAGTTTGATTAATAACCGCACTGGAGTGATTTTGAATACCTAGTGATGTTAGAGTGTCTGAAGTACATGGAAGAGACGAAGTATAGGGTAAAGTGCTGTTGAACCTATAGCGAGTAGAGACTTATAGACAAAAGCAGACTGCCAAGAGCTTGTTGTTTTACACAGAAAGTGAAAATGGTTATTTTTATCCATGTTGGTTCATGTTGCCTGCCAAAACAATACGTGATAGCACAATAACGATGAAATTTGTTTTTACCATGTATCGCCGTTCATGCTGTTTTGTTAAAAGTTACATACAAATTAGTTACGGAATTAGAAAGAGAATTACAGAAAAAATAGGGCTTGTGTTACTTTCTAATGGCTGGTTTGGAAAATGGAAAAAAAATCCGTTACATCGATACTAATTGAATGAATTTACAATTTAGTTGTTGAGTTAAAACTAACTGCTTCAGTGGATATGAGAAACGCTCATTCAAAGAGATTTGCCCTGACGGATATGTGCTATATGGGTCGTTGCAAATTTAAAGGCTGTCTTGGGCGTAGCGTGTTATGTCATGACATGACGTAACAGCAAAGGTAAGCCAAGAGAATGTTACATAAAGTAACGGACCAATATTTTAAAGTTATGGGATATTGGACGAGTCTTACTTGTTAACCCGATGTAACTGAAAGATGCATTGATAAACCAGCTATAGCGTTTGTCCCATGCACTTCAACTCAATTGCCATTTTGCACTTTGAACACCAGTTGTTTATGTTGCATGTAATGATTTCTCATGTAGACTTGACAGGATATAACAGCAGAAAGCCATCACCCAGCCAAATTAGCTGTGCTACGAAAAAACGTCATGGGCAAAGTTTGGTTTTCAAACCCTCTTCTGCACGTCGTAAGCGGTTCTCTAAACGTTGTTTACAGTAAGACCGAGAAGCGTTATTTGCATTTATTTGAGTTGCGTTTTGTTGCAAGGCCTGATAAGATTTAAGGTATATTCCAGGATAGTTGTGAGGTAAACCTTTAGTAGAAAAAGAAAGACATTAAAATGGCTTGGGTAAGAGATGCCATACATTAAAAAATGTGTTGCGTATTACAATATAATCTATGCGGAATTTAGAACCTACAATTCGTTGATAGACAAACGCAAAACAAATTGAAAACGACGAATTAATTCGCATCATAGATTGGCTGTATTTTTCTGATAACAAGTGCATGGGTCGTTGCGTTTGTAGAAATCCGCCGTCATGCATTGCGTCAATTTTCTGATGTTTACTCGATGTGGTTAATGTCTCAAGGACAGTGAGACATTGGCAGTAATCATATTTTGCAGTGTAATTGTTGAGAAAGCAAAAGCATCTGAACATATTTCGAGTTCATAGCGACTTTTTAGGGGTGCATGTCGGTTGCAGGTCTGCGCGCAGTAAACATGGTTGTGTTCTAAGCTAACATCAACTTAATATCACGCAACGCAAAGGGATAAACACATTTTGCAAAAATTTCATTATTTATGAGAGGCTCAATAGATTTCCCAACATATTTTTAGTCGCTATAAAAAATTTCCAAAACAAGTTAACGTACGTAGGGTTTGTTTAAACCAGCGGTTCTCAACCAGTGGGCCATGGAAGCATTTTGATTGGGCCACAGAATTATCAAATAGAAAGCTGTGTTTTAAGAATTTACTTTCATTTATGTCGCTACACTCAGTTTTACAAAAATATTGGCTTGGGGAGAAATTGAGAAGGGATGTAAATTAATTTGAATTTAACTATTTACGGCATAAAGTTACTTTAAGTTTCTGCAACACTTTATATTTATGATGTAATAAACTACTTTGGGATTACAATAAAGCCAGATAATTATCCAAATATCCACCATATCCATTGTCCAATTACTCGGTCATAACCGAAAGTGCTTGATTAAAGGAGGAAAAGTGCTGTTTTATGATTTTTTTTGCATTAAGTTATTTTGAACTAATATAATCTGTTTGAAATATGTTCTGCTGTTTTTCTGAACCTATTTTATAGTTGTTTTTTTCTTTCATAAAAATTTACTGGGCCACAGAATTTTTGAGCAATGAAAATGGGCCACGAAAGAAAAAAGGTTGAGAACCATTGGTTTAAACACTTCGTGAACAGCCAAGTAACATAACATGAGGTTATATTAGTCTTTTACAAAACAGCTTATATGGCCACCGTTTTAGCCGTTTCCTGTCTATGCTTAGTCACAACAACCAAAAATTATGAGCTTTTTACACGACTGTTTTCAATCTGCTTTGTTTTAATTCATAAGGGAGCGATAAGCTGTGGTTTGGTGTAGGTTACTCTGTTTCGAAGTTTGAATTCGTCAAAAATCCCTTGGGAGTCCCACTCTTCCATTCTGATGTACGCAGTGCTTCGATCAACGCACTTTTTATCGACCCAAAAAGGTTAAATCAGATTTTGAAAAGTTTACTTACAAATTGGTCAATCGCCGGTTTTTGAGGTAAAAACATTGCAAAACGAGTACCCCTAAATTCATAGGATAATACTGACACTTGTACACGAAACGTTCAAAACAAACATTTGTTTTGTTAAAACTGCTCATGTTTTAATGCAAACCAAGCTGTTTCTGTATTATTTTTTTATGTTAACATGGGCCTAATGTTGAGTTTAGTAATTAATTTAGCGGTTGAAGATAGGAACTTATACGTTTGCCTACGTTATACCTCCGCCGACCTTCACACATAATCTACTTTGAAACCACTGTGTTCATGTGTCACTAGTAAAACAACAGTGGACGAAAGTGGATGAACGAAGTAACATTTTCAAGCGAATGCACCAAACTGATTAGGTGTAAAGTGCATCGTTTAGCTTGATTGGATCTAGAAAAAAAATCTTTTGTAAGTTCGACATACTCATTGAGGAGTTATTTCACATGGAAATCAAAGTGAAAACCAATTAAACATAGAATATAGAACCACGCTCTATTTTTCGGTCATTTAGCAGATGCAACCAAGGAACCGCCCTGTCGTTGATGAAAGTCGCCTTCATTTATGACGTCATACGAATAATGACGTGATGCACAAAAAACGCGTCATTAGGCGTCTGATTTATTTTTAAATGCTTGCAGGATATTGCGTGCTTAGGCAAGTGATAAATAAAACTGCTGCCTTTTCTAAATTTGCATTATATTTGCAATTCTCAAGGTTCAGCGCTATGTTATTGCGAGATTGTAATAAATACAAGGTCATAGTAGTGTCGGTTGGTTGAAGCTGCGTCAATATTCGTTGTTTTTTCTGATGATGAATAAACTGATAGCATGAACGAGAGAACCAAAAGGTTTTGCGCAGAAAATTTAAAGACAATTAATTATGATTTTGTGCAAGACATTTGAGATTTTTAGACGTACTTTTAAGCACATATCACTAGGATTATACTCCCTGTCAAAAACAAAAAACCAAGCGTTTCTTTTGCAGTCGATTTAACACAAATTCCGTCTTAAACGATGATCGATTAGGCAAAATGCGTTGTTAAATCCGGTTTATAGCGACAAAAATGGTTCTGATAAGTTTTACATTCGCTGGTATGTAGGTGTCGAAGGGTAATGAAAACCGTTCCAAGGTGGTTTAAAACATAGGTGAAAATTGCAGTTAGGTTCTACAATAGAAACCGTCGGACTATTTTTCGTAATGGGCTTTTTCATCAGTCAAACGAAATGTCAGAATATGCATTATTCCTTTGCGTGCATGGCATGTGCGTTGAGTTTTATTGAACGTGCGTTTTGACAAGGTTCGCTGCACTGTTCTTGAGTAATAGTTGTTTTGCCAATGTACTCTGCAGAACATTTGGTTTCTATGGTCGCCTTTACATCATTTTTTTCAAAGTTTTCGATTACGGTAGACAGTACGGTATGCAATACAGCCTTATTATGCTTTTACAGTATATTACTGAAAGGTTTGTTATCAATAATGCTGATTGCTCACATTCAAAAATGTAGTTGTAATGTAAAGTTTCGGATTTTTCGTCAATGATTTACTGACAGTTTGTTTAAAAAACTTATTTTCTGCTAGCCATTTTTAAAAGAATTTTGTTAAAACATGCAGCCTGCTTCTACGATTGTGCATATTGCGTATCAATAAATGTCATGAAATAACAGAAATAAATTAAACGTTCAATGCCTAACACTTGTTGGTTGGTACGCTGCGTCATTATTCAAAAGAAGTTTGAGACAGATTTAGTTTAAAACCAAATCTTTATAAATGTCCAAAAATAATCAAATTCCTGTCCATCGTAATCAATGACCGGGAAAATAGGCGCAATATACTGTACGTCTTTTACAACGCGCACATGCTTTGACCTGATTTATTGATTGTATCGAAACACATGTACAGCTGTATATTGTTTAGCAGGGCAGGTGTAATTCGCCTTTAATGAAAAAAAACAGAGCTTTATTATGATTATTAACGTATAGACGTGTAAGTCTGTATTTATTATTGCACTTAATAACTTAGGTAAAGCTTAGGAACACTATACACGGACTTGAAAAGTAATTTGATCAAAAACATTACTGCCAAGGTACTGGTGTATATAGAATGATGATGACAACAGAGATTGTCGAAAGGTCTGAACGATGTATTCTATATACACCAGTACCTTGGCAGTAATGTTTTTGATCAAATTAGGTAAAGCTGTTTTATAAATTTGTTTTAACTTGTAGTATACTTAGACTCACATTTGGTTTTATTGTGTTTTGAGCAAATCTGTAACGTAAAAATATTTTATATTGCAGATACATGATTTAAACAGTGTTGGTACCAAAATTGGCCAGTTTAAATTATTCGCTTTTGACTAATTAAACCTTACAATATCTGAGCAATGGCTAGTTTTTCTCGAAGCGCCCAAAGTCGTTTGAAGAGCAGGAAAGTCTTGGGTGTGGGTGAGTGTGCTGACGGAAACATTCCCAGGTCCAAGGTAGGAACATTAAATCAAAACTTAAACGAACTACTTATGAATTTAAACAAACTTTTTTGTAATCAAACTTATCTTCTGCATGGAACTATGACTCCAACGTGGCAAACCTATCAGCTACCTCAAATTTTCTTTTCTTTTCTTTTAGGGGTAAATAATCGTAACATGGAGGTTAACTTTAACTTTATCCGGATTCTTTTTGATTGTTTTGTACATTAATGGTTGCGTCCATCTTTGATTAGAAGTTAGGGTAAACTTAAGCATTGGCGAGAGGCTTTTTTCTAAGGCGAAGTTATCTTTCAATGTAATAGTTCCACCATGGTATTAGAATATTGGGATGATTTATGGAAGCATGCTAGACAAAGTATGGAAAGCGGCTTGCTTCAGCCACGACACCATACATAGACTTGCGACTGTTTCATTAAAATACAATCAAAATTTTCCCCGGGGTATTGGGATGTCGTAATTATATAATAATGAATGGTTTGAAGCCCATTTTAAGGCAACAGCTATCGTTAGGAATTTTACATGCATAAAAAACGAAATTTCATGATTTGTAGTGGTGATAACGACATTTTAATGAGTTTCACACAAGTCCGTTTTCATTCGCTTTAGTCGGGCATGTCAGGTCATTCAGTTGATGTCGGTTAGGCTGTTCCGGTCACTCCATTACAAACATTCGCCTAATTACCGTTCACCGAGTAGCCCTTATTTTGATTTTAGATTAGCCAACTTTTGGGACAAAACGAATTACAACCATGGACTTTGCCAGAAGATCATTATCCTGTAGGCTTGCGAGTATTTCAATGGATCACTTGTCTGTATTTTACCCTAGTAGGATTGGTAAGCAAAGCTAATGAACTAATGTCGAATGAGTGCACTGTTTTACTGCCATCCAATTCAAATAATCAAAAAAATCTTTGAATATTTTTTAAGGGTTGAAAAATTTGTAATACTAGAGTGGGTGACGCTATGATTTTTACTGACAATTATACAGTTTCGAATTCATCAATATCATATCAACATTACAAAACTAACAAAAACTAGTGAAGTTACTAACAAAAAAAGATAGGTCTACATGTATTGTCGTAACAACACCAATTAATTTCAATTATTTTCTGTTCTGGACTTTAAAATTTCGGTTCAAGTTCATGTGTATTCAGCAAACTTTGTCAAATTTCAGATAACTTTGTGGAACCCACATCGATTTTATCTCCATTCATCATGTGTTGGAGCGCACAAAGAATTTGACGCAACAGCTCTTGTGCGCCGTCTCGCGGTGTATGTAGGCCAAAGTCAGCAAGAAATATCGTCGAGGGAGGGCGGTGTGGAGGAAGATATGAACAACCTTTTGGTATGCATAACCATGTCAAAGCACACAGCTGCGTTTATTTATAAGCAGGAACACCATCGATCTGCAGCTAAAAATCATAAAATATGTCATGAAGAGTTTATGATTGTAGCACTCGAAACATATCAAATGTTCTAGGGCAAAATTTTTGTAATTATGTCGCTAATGTCAAACCGTAACTTATATATAGGCAGGGTTGCCATACCGTCCTTATTTCTAAGATTTGTCCTTATTTTGAAGGGTTATGTCTTAGAAACGTTTATTGTCCTTATTTCTAAGAAATGTCCTTCTTTTTGACTTGCGTCCTTATTTTGTCTTATTTTCAACAATTACAAGGAACAAACTTAGTGAAATGACAGTCAAATCCCTGCTATAAGTAAAAGTAAACCTAGACCTGAGCTGTCATGAGATGCACGAAGTATTCTTTATAAACAAGGAGTTGCTGGAACAGATTGTTTCTGGTCCAAATATTGCATATGATATGTCATGGCTCGTATACACGCAAATATTTGTTCAAAAACGTTTGTTTCGTTTCGTATGAAAAGTTAATTTTTCGGTTTTCCTTATTTTTGGTTTCATGTCGATGGCAACCCTGTATATAAGGATGCAAATAAAAAAAATGTCCGCTAAAATAAGTACAAAACTTCGGAACAGGGACGGTATGGTACGAATAAATAACTTAGCAGTGAAAACCTTCCATATATACTCCTCGTATATCTTTTTGTTCACGAAGTTATGTTGATCACAGGTAATGGTGGAGCTTCCTGTACGATTATACGGTGTAGCGATGACTTCAATGGCTTTGTTTTTCCTTTTATGTACGTGTGTGAACTGTAGTAACAGAAGATGTGTTCGGTTGTCTCTTATTGTGCAAGGAGTGTATTTGCTGTTGGAAATGATAGGTAAGTGAATTGTGCAGGGGCGGCTCGTGCTAGGGTGCTGCGGAGCTGCAGCACCCCCTAGATATTTTTACTTAATAAACCTACCATAATATTACAAATAACTTTCATTATTTTTATTTTTTATTCCTTATCAATATATAATAAGCATAATTTCCGCCCTAATCACCTTTTTTT
>QLIY01000814.1:0-67654 GCA_003260075.1 Phallusia mammillata | reverse complement strand
TTAATGACGTTAAATGTTCAAGGTGACAAGGTGAAGAAACAGGATGAGGTTTAAAAAAATCTAAATAATTTAAAGGATTTTACGAAAAGTATTGGTATTGCAATGAAAGGCCATGAAAAGTAAAATAAAACAGAACAATAACACTTGTTTCATAAAATTGCTGGATCAAGCTGCTTTGTACATGTTCAAAAATTTCGCTTGTAATAATCAATACTACCGTAACTACAGTGAAGGGGAAAAAATGTCATACATTTCATTTCGTGGTATTTGATTAAGCTTGCAAAAATAAAACAAACCTGTATTTGTTGGTGTTGTTTAAACATAAATGCATTTAGTACAGGGCTTTTTATCAAATAATATGACTAAATGTTTGTTGCAAATGTAAACCTTTTAAACCAACTTTCTGTGACAAATTTAGAAAAGGCTGACAAGGTGACCTCAGAATCTTTCACCTTGCCGCTTGAAGAGCGCAGACGAAACACAACATAACAAGAGTGTATTTTGATTTACATGAACATTGCTTTGCCACAAATCTGTCCTTCTTATTGCAGGCTTACATATATACGTGACGCAGAGTTATAAGTCGGGCCAGGCTTTTCGGGCCAGGTTCGGGCTATGGGTTCCGAAAAAAACGGGCTTGATGCGGGCCTGACTTTATACTCAGTAATTCTTTGAATACATTTAAGTAGCTACTAGCTGTAGCTGACCTAATGTTTAAACAGCCCCAAAATACCTTGTTCAAGACCAATTGTCTATTTCAACAATCAAACTTTCGGGCCTAAACAGGCTTCTAAAATCGATTCGGGTTCGGGATGGGTCCGGGCTCCAACTTCAGGTCCTTTTACAACTCTGACTGGACGTCATTGCAATTTTTTTACATTACAATTAGTATGTAATTAACTAGTGAAGGAAATTTGCCTACTTAAAAACTAGCAATAATGGAACTAGTTTGTCGTGTTCTAATAGAAATCACTCCACACTGCCACCTTCATTTTTGTGGTAGAGCTATTTACACCATAACCCACTACGGCCTCACATTTAGCTAATTTTATATTGAGAACTTCATTTTTTGGTTAATTTCATTGAATTTTTAATAATAATACCTAATCCCAAACCTAGCCCTAACCGTAATAGCCCTAACCGTAGGCATATTTTAAGATAGTCCGTTTTAGATAAGATTTTTGCTCTTTGTGCCGCCTATCGAGAACTAGCTAAATGTGCGGCGGACGTGAGTTATGGTGTTAGTAGATTTTCCAATTTTTGTCTGGTGGAAAATTATATTGAAGGTCAAGCGTTCTCCTGCCGGATTTGTATGCAGTCTGGCTTTGTTGGTTACAAATTTAGGTTGCAACCATATTCAGATTTCACTATTCATGTGCATGGGCGTCCGCAGCGGGGGGCAAGAGGGGGCGCGTGCCCCCTTCTCGAAAAAAGAAAAACGCAAATAAAACAAAACACAACAAACATTCACACTTTGTGATACAAAAACTATTCCTGGAACGTAAACTGAAGACGTCGTGAGTCTCCACCCCGTTGAACGCACCGAATACAAGCTGTCACTGTAACAGAATCGGATGAGGTTTTACAACAGATTAAACCCCCCCCCCCATTATGACTTAACAATAGCTCGGTAACAAGCATATTATTACGTCATTGGTGGGTGTGTCAAAGAGCCATTATGTGATATCTTCACTGTGTCTGTTGTTACATCTAATAAGGTTCGTGCATGTAAATTCTACTTCCGTTAAAAATCGTTTTCCAACCTTCCACGTATTACAGTAATAGTTGATATTGTGTTTACTGCACTACTTTGCTACATTGGGATCGGCAAGAATGAGTATTTTTGTTCTGAAATATCGAACGGCGATGTGACGATAGTTTTCCCTCCCCTGTATTTTTCCTGTAACTCAACCCTCCCCTGTACCTCAACAAAACAAGGTTTTATTATTGCGATGAATTATTTGCCAATTTACCGCTTGTGCTATACACACTAAACGTGCGGTAAACCAACGTCATGGTTTGACAAATGACGCAGGCCAAAATAAACTCCTACATACCGTACAAACGCACATAAACTCCCACAGGTTAAAATACGTAAAGCGTACTTCGATATACCTCATTTAGGCAAATGCCCACTCAACTTTGCTGCATAGGCCCATGAACTAATAATGCATCAAGCAGCATCCTACATAGTTACATACCTCGATATACAGGTGACGTAAAAAATTAGACAAGCCAATACGAACGGGTGTAAAATCCATTGTCGTACGCGTACGTAGATACATGTGGGTTGTGATGTGAAATATAAATGCTCCATGCTGAAACTAAGAACATTATATAATATCTATTGTCATTGACTGAGAATTAACTGCAGAAAACAAGAAAGAACAAAAAATGGCTTTGTCAGAATTGTATGTTTGGCACAGTTTACTTTCTAAGTACCAGATGAAGCCAATTTGGGAAAAATTGCGGTCTTTTGCTTTGGCTTTGTTAGTGGCATCAAACACACTCCTCATCTACGCAATGCCTTCTAATCTGTTAAGTTGCAGTGAAAGCAATTCAACTGTTATTATTTCAGAGTTCAGCAGTAAAGAGTGCCACGACCAATCTTTTCAGCTGGTGAGACATTTCTGGTGGATTGGACCTTTTTTTACTACTTGCCTTTTCTTGACAAACAATTTCTGGGAGTATCTCCCAAGTGTTGCACGTGGAGTTAAGACTTATAGACAAGCTTACGATGTAGTCCAAAAATTAAACTTACCGAGTGCGTACTTAAAATATCTTGTTACCACTCCAAACCCACCAGCAGAAACAAGAAACGAGGAAAGAAATATTCGCACTGTAGCAAGACAAGTCTGGACACTTATCTACGGACACATTGTTAACAGCGATTATGTTGTTGTAATATACAAAATCAGAAATTTCATCAACTTTTTTGTGACCGGAGGGTATGTCGCAGTTTTGATTTTTCTTATCAACGTTTGGGAAACAAGCTTTTTTTGCACAACAAAATACTCCAACTATACGTGTTCTTACACATCTTGTGACGTAATTTACTGCGTTGTGATCATTCAACTTGTAGCAGTCAGTTGTCAAGTACTGATTTTCTTTGGATTGATAGCGGCATTTTGGGGTAAGCACGAAGATTCAGCGTTTCTTAGAACTATCATGGTGGCATCAGGAGACAGCACGATGCCAATGCATTTTGCAGCGATTGTAACAGATATAAAACAAGCAAATACAGAAATCATGGAAAACCAAGAAACCGATGAAAGTTTAAGAAACATGTGTTCAAGGAATGTGTTGAAGGCAGCCAATGCTGAAGATTACGGTTTCTTTTTTTTTTACAAAGTGGTTGCTCAAGCTGATTTCGCAGAGGTAGCTAGAATAGTTGAAGCAGAAATTCCTGATCTTGAAGCTGAAAAACGTGAAAGAATTTTGAATTACTTGAGGCATCCCGGCGATCAAGAACAAATTCGTCCTCACATGCGACTGACAGAACAGAATCAAAAGACGCTTAATACGTGCATGTTCGTGTTGCCAACGAGAACCATACGTCGAATTTGCAAACAATGTTTAAGATTCGTCAGTTTTGTGTTAAAGAACAAATTTGTTTTTGTTTTTTTGCAGCCAAAAGAACTACCGATTAATCCATATCTCCTCGCGCGTATCCTCGAGCATTTATGTGCGTTCAAGTTCTATTTATTTACATTAATACGATGTAATTATACTCCGTAAATACGTGTTTGTTTTTATTTAGTTTGTATTACCTGTTATATCATACTACTTCATATAATTGGTTGGGTTACTGAAATACATATAAAATAAAATGCATTGTTTAACGTTACATGTTTGGTAAAAGAAGCAGATAGTCTTCACACACAAATGTACAAAAAATGTGGAAACAGGTGGTTTGAAATCTTCTTTACCACCACAATTTTTTTTACAAATTAAACGTGTTCAACATATATGTCCCCCAAGAAACATTTGGTTCGGCTAACTTCCATTTTTCTTCGCTCCCAATATTACTGACACCTTTGTTTAAAAGAAAAATGGAAACCTGTACGTTTTCAAACTTCACACAGACCGGATGACTTGTTTCTCATCGAGGCCGGTAATTCTAAAAATGTATAAAAATGCCCCCCTTTTCTGCGCAGTCCGAAGTTAACTGCTCTGATAGTCCGTGCAACTGAAGTTTTTGTTTTCCTAAAATCAGAAGATTTCCCCGCTGCCAATGTGATTTGCGACCGTGGATAAAAAACTATGAAGTTTTTTTTTTTTTTTTTTAACTTGACAACATCTACCAGCAAACTTAGCATTAAAAATCCGTAATAGAACGCGACTGCCAATACAACGTTTCTGTAAAACAGGAGACTTGTAGTCCAAATTTAATACGAAACCAAAAATGAAAACCTGAACCAATTGACATGAACCTCAGTTAGCCACAAGAAACATTGATTTGCTCTCAGCAGAAAGTTTCGGNATGAAGTTTTTTTTTTTTTTTTTAACTTGACAACATCTACCAGCAAACTTAGCATTAAAAATCCGTAATAGAACGCGACTGCCAATACAACGTTTCTGTAAAACAGGAGACTTGTAGTCCAAATTTAATACGAAACCAAAAATGAAAACCTGAACCAATTGACATGAACCTCAGTTAGCCACAAGAAACATTGATTTGCTCTCAGCAGAAAGTTTCGGCACAGTGCCGTACATGGGAAAAGAAGAGGGATTGAAAAGTGATTTCATTAGGGCAGCCAAAAACACTGAAGTTCTCTGCAATCTTACTCTATGTCAGGTCGCAAATTGCAGTGGATGCCCAAGAGCAGTTGATTTCAACCTATACAGATCACGTCTATTTAAATTACTCCAAAATAAAACGTCGAAAGTAAAACTTCATACGATAAGTTGCTGCAGTAGGAAAGTGTAGCCTAAAGCAGGGAACCCAACCTTTTTAAAATCTCGTACCACATGGACGCTCTATTACTGCCTCGCGTACCACTTCTTGCAGAACAACTAATATCGAATCACATTATATTTGGAATAATAATATTGGTCTACTAAAATAACACTAAAGTTCCACAACTAAATTCAATGAGATTTCTATTTTTGTTTCCTGTTCACCAATTGGTCGATGCGCGGTGTAAGTTTGCTTTTTGACATAATTAACGCCCACTGTCCCTCAGCATTGTACGGCTTTTTAAGCAACTGTGCTTCTTGTTGACAATTGACATCACCTGCTTTTTAAAGATCGTAATGATACGAAACAGCAGGAATAGTTACGTAACAATATGAATGGGCTTCGGGAAATTTTTCGGGAAAACTAGATAAACCAAATATATTTGTGAATCCTGGTTTTTGTGAAAAAAAAACGGAAGCTACTCGCGTACCTCCTGAAAAACCTTCGCGTACAACCAGTGGTACGTGTACCACAGGTTGGAAACCCTTGGTGCAAAAGAAACAACACAAACAGAAAGCCAAAATCTACATAAAAATTGTATGCATAAATTCATATGATGCTTGGTTTGTGCGAGGTCTGTTCCATTTGTAAAGACTCGGTGATTACTAAGTTAAGCTCAGATAACACCAATAAAAGGCTTGTGCATCTTAATTATTATCGAAATCTTGTACAAAGCAACAAAACAACTAACGAGTTGTAGTTCAGTTTGACAAATATGCCTCTTTGTGTCGTTTGTTGTTGTTTTTTATCCAAGGTTGTAACTCGCGTCGGGGTGTTCGGGCTTATAAGTTTGAATAAAAAAAAGCTTAATTCGAACCTGATTTCATACTCAGCTATATTTTTGCCGAATTCTTACCGACTTTGGTCTCTGGTTCTAAATTTTGTGTTTGGATCGGGTTCCAGGCTTGTACTTTCAGGTTCGAAATTGTGCGGACTGCTGGCCAAACATTCGGTTTCGGTTCGAACATTATTTGGCGGGTTCAGTGCTTCACTATTAAAATCACCGCATACTAATCATGGTTAAAAATTTTCAACATGGATGCTTTTTGCATAACGGAACCGAAACTGCAAATGCACATGCATAGCGCATCAAGTGACGTACATGCTTAAAGCTAAACATACGTAGAAAATTGCGGTCTGTGTTGTGGTCTGTAAATGGTCCTGTTTTAAAAAGAATTCATTAGGATACGGTTACACCGCGGTAGATCGACAAACCCAAATCCTGTAAGTATGAAATAGCGTACGATACAAAAGAGATCGGAAATTAAATGTTCAGTGATATAAGACGAACCTAAAGACACAATATAGGACAAAAAATATGACGTTGTCGGGTCGTGTCGGGTCGCCCCCCCCCCCCCCCCCCCCCCCCCCCCCCCCCCCCCCCCCCCCCCCCCCCCCATTAAGCTTGATTCGGACTTGCTACAAGACTCGGCGTCATTTCACCGGCATTCGGGCCTAGTTTGGACTTTGTTTAAAATTCTCGTTTGACTCAGGTTTCGGGCTTGTACTTTCAGATTTGGTCCCCAATTTCAGGCTCGCTAACAACTCTTGTTTTATCTTATAGCCACAAACCGTGTAAAATGTTTTCATCGGAAAAAATATGAAAAGTTGTACAATATTCTTGCGATGTATGGATTTTCGACCTTCAGATTCCACCAGTTGTCGTCAACCCTAACAATGGGCGAATTTAACAAATGTCGGAATGTTAGGGCATTCAGCAGTGGAGACCTCCTAAAATATTTACTTTTTTATTCGTAATGCAATTTACTCGTTTTAACATTCTAGGGATTAACAGTGAATGACTATCCCAGATTTATGTGACTTTTGTAACACGAATGTGGAATCAAAATAAGGTAAACATTTTTGACATTTTTACACTCCGAAACGTACAAACAAAGTCAAAATAAATGTGTTCCACTGCTCGGCACAGGGTAGCCACACGGTAGGTCCACAAAATAAGCTTTCAGCACACAGACTTTCATAACGGAACCGAAATTGCAACTCTACAGTACATACGTATCACATTATAAGTGACGTAAACGCTTATTGCTAAATATACGTAGAAAAATTGTGGGTTGTTTTGACACAATGATGGTCTGCAAATTACCTGCCAGATTAATGACCCTGTTTTAAAAAGTATTTGTGAGGATACAGTTATACGGCGGTAAACAGTTAAAGCCAAGACCTCTACGTCTGAAATGTACATTTGGTTACAGTATCGCATCAAAAGAGGTCAGAAATAAAACGTTCAGCCGTTCAGAACCAAATTAAAAAAATATATAAATATGGCATTGTCTCAGTTATACGTTTGGGACAGTTTGTTAACGAGGTACCAGATGAAGCCACATTGGGAGACATTTCGATCGTCTACTATGGCGTTGATGACAACATCAAGTTTATTTCTCATATACGCAACGCCCAATGACCTGTTGAATTGCAAGGAATACAACACGACTGTGGTTGTGCCTGTTGTCGGTCTACAGTGCTTCGGTCAATCCCCCGACCTCCTGTTACAATTTTGGTGGATTGCGCCTTACTGTACTACATATTTATACGTCTGTAACAACTTTTGGGAGCACCTTCCACAAGTAATAAACAGAGTGAAGAGTTACCATGAAGCTTACCTCTTGGTGCAGGAGTTATATCCGTCAAGTGGGTATTTAAGATATCTTGTTACTACTCCAAACGAACAAGGAGCAACAGAAGAGGAGAAACAAAAACGAATGGGCGCAAGAAGAATCTGGACACTCATTCTAAAAATGGTCAACGAGAACTATCTTGTAAAAAATTACAAACTAAGAAATGTTTGGTGCATGTTTGCAGCGATGGCCTACGTGATATTTTTAGCATACATTTTCTTTGCGCAGAGCAGAAGCTTTTCCTGCACCATAAACAAGCCCCCCCCCCACATTCTTGAAATAATGATAGTGAAATCGGGAGAAAACACGATGTCCGGTCATTTTCTTACGATTGTGAGAGACATAATTTGGGAAAGATGGAACGATAATGAAGATTTGAAAACCATTTGCAAGAAAAATGAGATATCTGCTGCTAAAGCTGAAGATTACGGTTTCTTCATTTTTCAAAGTTTGTTCGATGACCTCGAGGATGTGTTAGAAAGGATTGAAAGAGGAGTAAGTGAAGGATGTGAAAATACTTTGAAGTACTTGAAGAAACAGCTGCGTTTAGAGTAATACCAACGTAGTCCTAACCTGATTAAAACTTTTTATAGCTTATTTAATTGTTTATTTGTACACCCCCCCCCCCACATTCTTGAAATAATGATAGTGAAATCGGGAGAAAACACGATGTCCGATCATTTTGTTTCGATTGTGAATGACATAAAGTGGGAAAGCAGGAACAATAACCAAGATTTAAAAACCATTTGCCAGGAAAATGAGATATCTGCTGCTAAAGCTGAAGATTACGGATTCTTCATGTTTCAAAGTTTGTTCGATAACCTAGAGAAGGTGTTAAACAGGATTAAAGGAAATACAGGATGTGAAAATACTTTAAAGTACTTAAAAAAACAGCTGCGTTTAGAGTAACACCAACGTAGTCCTAACCTGATAAAACTTTTTATAGCTTATTTAATTGTTTATTTGTACAGGATATATACACGATACGGTTCCCCTTTTCTGTAATAACTAGTCACAACACGGATCTGCCCGTTGTTTTTTAAACGAGAGCCAACGTATATTTGAATAGAAGGAGAAGCATCAATGCATTTTGTTGCAAGTCAGATTAAAAAATCCTAGTTCTTCACTTTTTTGCTTTTTTGTGTCGACAAAGTTTTGTGCTGTTATTTTGTGTTGAGTATTAATTACAAGAGCATGAGTTACTTTCCATGTCTTTAATGCATCGTTTGTTTGTCAATCGTACTAGTTTCGTACTGTTTTTTTTTTCATCCAATTATATGAAATTGTCATGTATTTTTCTTACAGAGCCAATGGAGGGCGAGAAGCATTTTTAAGCTTTTCTTGTAATTGAATTTTATGGTGTGTCATTTGTATTGTGCAGTACGTTTCACCGCCATGACTCTCTACTCCTACCCTGTGTTTATATATGACGTGTTTGTAACGGTCACGTGCTTTCAAACCATCATTTTGGCACATTGCCTTTTTGTTCTCATGAAAATAATATGGAGTTTGTGGTATATGGTATTAATTTGCCGATTATGCGTTCACATCATTCACTGAATATTGGAAGTGTATGTCCAGTGTCGCTATTCTCACACTAGTTTACGTTCGCGGTTTTCTGTTATCTTGAAACTGCTTGGTTATAAGATGGCTGTTGCTTAAACCGGGTGTTTCGAGGTTTGCAAGTTAAACTTAAAACAAACCAAATATTGACGAGTAAAAGGAGGTACTGTTTTGCAATGATTGCAAGATAAAGGGAATATCTGTTGAAAAAAAGTTTTATCGTTCATCTTTCTTTTCTTCCCTTAACATAAATGTGACTTGATGTGTGTTGCGTAAACAGAATAAAAGACAAGAACTACATTTTTTTTCTGTGGATTATGTCGGCTCTGTGCAGCAAGCTTTAAGAATGGTTATAATGGACTTACACGCTACTGCAGACGACCGATACGAATTACGAGACATAGAAAAAACAATAAGCTTCCAAGTAAAGGGTAACAAAGTCCAAGAAGCTCAGCTGACTCAGGAGAACATTTCCAAATCAATAGTCAGTCCAGGGCCTTCACGCCCGCACACGTGATGTAGCAAATATCGAGGAGGCGTTTTATCACAATTTAGTCAATGCTTTTATTGAGACTTTTCGTAAACTTTTACAGAAAACTGTTTCCTATTCCTGAAAATAAAACTGTTTGTTTACTTGTTTTGATGCTTGTATGTAATTTTAAAGTTTTAACTGATGTTAATTTTTAAGCATCACTTTAACATCGCAACGTTCGTAAGGACCAAACTAGGTTGTTTTTTATTTTTTTAAATCTTTAAACAAATTGCTGTTTGTTGCTTTTCCTACACACAGATTTGATATTTTCCAAACTTGCTTATCTCACAATATCCCAAGTGTGTAGTACTGATTCACTGTAAAAGAGTCCTATACTGACACGGGGCAAAACAACACGCATTTGTACGTAGCGGAATAGCGCATAACAAACTCCCACACATGGTGAAGCTGAAACCCACGAACATTGCGCCACAAGCGCAATACTTGAAAAACTTCATGTCAAAAGAATCGGGTTACAATCAACATGCGCAAACATATGCAGAAAATTTGTTTTGTTGTGGAATATAAATTACTTGTGTGTTGTGGAATATAAATATTTGTATGTTGTGGAATAACTTATAAAAGAAAATTTGTGTGTTGTGGAATATATCTTTAGTTAGACAGTTTACTATCAAAGCACCAGATGAAGCCATATTGGGAAACATATTGCACTTTTAATCTAGTTTTGTTGGCATCGTCAAATTTACTTCTGATCTACGATTTGCCTTGTAACCTATTGAATTGAAAAAACAGCACCACATTGTTATTTCAGTTAGTCAAAATTGCGAGAATCAATCTCTTCAACCAGCATAACATGTGTGGTGGATTGGTCCACTCTTCACTGTTATTGTTTATTTGACAAATAATTTCTGGGAACATCTGCCACAAGTGATATACAAAGTGAAGAGTTACAGGAAGGCTTACAATTTGGTATACGACTTAAATTTGCCAGGTGGAGTTTTAAACTTTTTTGTTACAACTCCAAACACTTCAGAAACGCCTGACGTTGACCGACAGAAACGCATTTCAGCGAGAAGAATTCCGTTATCCACAAGACGACTCAAAATTTCTCAGAATAATAATGGCGAATTCAGGAAATAACAGGAGCCTCTCACAATTTGCAGCGATTCTAGAAGACATAAAACAAGAAAACGACAAAGACAACGTCAATTTGCACCATCTTTGTTATCAGATAGCTAAAAAATCCGTTAATGCTGATGATTACGGATTTTTTGTTTTTTACTGTGAAGTCTCTCATGCAGGCACTGAACATTCTCACGTTCGTGCAGAAGAAGATCGGGAAATAATTTTATGGTACTTATACACACTGATTGTCTGCAGTTTCTTGATCGTCGTCCAATTCGCGAATGGTAAAAAAATGTAAATGCTTGGTAAATGCCGGTCTACGCTATGGACTAGTGATTTTCACCTTTTTTGTGTTTCTCCAAACGTAAGTGGACTTGCAACTGGCCAACTCTGAAAATAATACTTTTTTGCTTTGTTGAGCAAACCATACATTTTACAATGTAAGAATCGTTTTATTTTACATAAATGTTTCCTGAAATTCTTTGTTCACTCGTAACTTGTATATTCCGTGTCCAAAGTGATTTAAGCTGTTTCTCTGTGTGTTCGTGTAATATCAAATTTCACAATTTCAATAAATTGCAAAAAAAATGATAATGCGTCTTAAATATTATGAATTCCTACTTACTCCCCCCCCCCCCCCCCCCCCCATTTGCTTTGAAAAGATTTGTAATAAAAAATAAATTTGAGTCAGGTTTGTTTTCCTTCAGTGAAACGAAACATCCAGCGACATAAAAAGCAATTACAATTAAAGTCCGATATAGCTTGGCGCCGTAGAATTAGGAGTAAAATTGTTTCCCAACGTTGTAACTTATACAATGTTAGGTCTGGTCCAAAACTTTACATAAGATTACATGATTACATGGAAGATTACATTACTCAAACTCGCGACATGAAAACATAGTATTGTAGCGTAGCCCATGTTGCGTCACTTTTACGACAGGCCACTTTGAAGTTGAAATACAATCTCACCATCTGACACTAGGCTAGAGATTGTTCAGCAGGTTTCGTTCAATAAAAAAATGAAAAATAATCAATTATGTTTTATTTGGGCAATTATGTTTTTTCACACAAACGAGAAAAGAATCATCTACCCACAAAATGTAAAAACAAGTTCTTACCAACAAAACAACGTCGAAGCGATGCGTAAAAATTCACACCAGCAGCAAACTTGAAAAGTAGAGAAACAATTTTTTTAACGAATGTCATTTTACCGAACAACTTTAATGTAGTCAAATTGGTTTAATCAAGTTTGCCGTCTGGGTTTGTTTACTATTATTACGAACACCAAGTACCCTTCAGTAGACTTGAAAGGTGAAAACAGCACATTTAAAGAACATTAACATTAAAAAAAAAACATTTTAAAAAAGTGTGATACAAAAATTAAACAGCTATGCAATAACCAAGATTTTAAACATTTCACTTTTTCGGCGATTACGGTACATCACATCACGCATATCATCTTTATGTGAAAAAGGTGATTGTTGAAACTCTGCTGCTTCGGATTAATAAGGCATCTCACACGTGTGTTTGTCAACTAAAGAGTTTCAGATTTTATACTTATTTCGTTTGCCTGGAGTCTTTTTATGATCGATCGTGAGAAACTAGTGATATAATAAATATTATATTTTCAGGTAACAGTAGTGTTTCATCAAATTTTTAAACATGTATTTGCATTATTACGTTAACGAAGCTGGAAAACGTATTTACACTTTACCCCCCCCCCGAAGCTCAGCTGACTCAGGAGAACATTTCCAAATCAATAGTCAGTCCAAGGCCTTCACGCCCGCACACGTGATGTAGCAAATATCGAAGAGGCGTTTTATCAGAATTGAATTAATGCTTGTATTGAGACTTTTCGTAACCTGTTACAGACAACTGTTTTCTTACTTTTTTACTTGACAAATAAACTCTGGGAACATCTGCCACAAGTGATAAACAAAGTGAAGAGTTACAGGCAGGCTTACAATTTGGTGCAAGACTTAAATTTGCCACGGGGAGTTTTGCAATATTATGTTACAACTCCAAACACTACACAAACGCCTTACAATGAACGACAAAAACGCATTTCAGCGAGAAGAATTTGGACTCTAATTTATTGGCGTATTGTTGAAGGCGGTTATGTTGTCGCAATGTACCAAGTTAGAAATATTATTGGTGTTGTTGTGGCGGTTGGGTACACTGTATTTTTATCATGCATTCTTGTCATGCACAACACAAGCTTTACATGGAAAACAAACCACTTTTACTGCACACAAGGTGACTCATCTTATGAAGTACATATCAGGGTGGTGATGGTGCAACTTTTTGCTTCTATTTTTCAAGCAATAACTTTTATTTGCTTGTTGGTTACATTCCGTTTTCATCAAGACGATTCAATGTTTCTCCAAATATTGATGATGAATTCAGGAAATAACATTAACCTTTTGCAATTTGCAGCGATTGTAGAAGACATAAAACAAGAACACGACAAAGACAACGTCAATTTGTATGATCTTTGTTATCAGAATGCTGAAACGGCTATAGAAGCCGATGATCACGGATTTTTTGTTTTTTACTGTGAAGTCGCTCATGCTGGGACTGAACGTTCTCAAGTTTGCATAGAAGAAGACCGGGAAATAATTTTATGGTACTTACACACTTATTGTCCACAGTTTCTTGACCCCCCCCCCCCCCCCCCCCCCCCCCCCCCCCCCCCCCCCCCCCCCCCCCCCCCCCCCCCCCCCCCCCCCCCCCCTCGGCGGCTTTCGCTACAAACCAGTGGTTGTCATTTTTTGATCCCACCTGAAATTGTAGCTTTGTAGAGCAAACCATAGCCTACACTTTACAATGCAAGATTTTTTTTTGTTTTTCGTAAATGTTTTCTGAAATGCGTTGTTGCTGGCTTTGGTCACACGTGTAGCCTATAGGCCTACTCTGTTTTTAGAGTCATGAGCTGTTTTTGTGTTTGTTCTTGCAATATCGAGATTCAACATGCTATTTCTCCAAAATGTAAAAAATGGTAATACGTTAGCCTATACATATTATATAATCCTACTTAGTAGAATACTAGATCTTGGAACACATGCTTGGTAAAAGGGTGTTTTAAGAGAAAAAAATAAGATTAGAGTCAGATTTTTTTATTTAGAGAAACGAAAGATCGAGATTAAAAGCAATCACACGTCTGTCGGATATTGCTTGCTGCTGTAGAATTAGGAAGAAAATTGTTTTTTTCTTTTTTGTAAGTTATAGGTCTACTATGTTTGGGCTATCCCAACACTTTCTTTACATGGTCCAAACAAGTAAACATTGTAACGTATTCTATACGTTGCGTTGTCTTCACCAAAGGCCATTTGAAAATGAAACCCGACCATTTGACACTAGGCTAGAAATTTTTCAACAGGTTCAACAAAAAAAGTTGAAAAAAATTAAGCAGAAGGTAAAAAGGCAAAATTGTTTTCCACACTAACAAAAATCAATACTTTACCAGCAATCTGTACAAACAAGTTGTTACAAACTATACAACGTCGAAGCGATGAGTGAAAATTCACACCACCAGCCAACTTAAAATGTACAGCATCGATTTGTTGAACGAACGTCCTGTCACCAAACAATTTAATGTAGTCAAATTGGTTTAATCATGTTTGTCGACTGGGTTTAACGCTACTATTACAAACACCAACGCGCCCTGTAGTTTTCCACAAGTGAAGACAGCGCTGTNTTTGGAAAGGCGGCGCTAGGCTACTATTACAAACACCAACGCGCCCTGTAGTTTTCCACAAGTGAAGACAGCGCTGTGAAACAGCGTCTTAAACTCTATTTTACAGTCTTAAAAAAGAAAAATTAAACCTCCAAGCAATAACCAAGACTTCAAATATCACGCGTATATCATCTTTATGTGAAAAAGGTGATTTTTGAAACGCTGCTGCTTCGGATTAATGAGGCATCTCGCACGTGTGTTTGTCAAGTTGTCAACTAAAAAGTCCAAGATTTTTCAAGCTTTTTGGTTGCCTTGAGATCTTTTATGCTCGATTGTAAGTAACTAGTTATAGAATAAATATTGTATTTTTCCCCCCCCCCTAACAGTAGTGTTTCATCAAATTTTTAAACATGTATTTGCATTATTACATTGACGAAGCTGGAAAACGTATTTACACGTTGAAGAAAATTAATCCAACTGATCAAACACCGACGCAGTCAGCTCACCCAGCAAGATTTTCACCCGACGCCCCCCCCCCCTGCTGCATTCAGCAATTTTTGAAAACATTTTAGAATCGAACAGCTTTAGTTTATCTGATGAAGCTATCACCATTATTGAGGAACTACCAAAAAGTATTGCTAATGTTGTTGCTTCAGTTAAATCTGAACAGCCAGATCCTTCTTGGAATCTTATTTCTTTGTGTCTGCCCCCCCCCCAAAGAAGATTTGGACTTCTGTTAACTCAGCAACCACAAAAACCAATGTAATCTAAAGCCCAGTATTTCTTGTACATACTTTTTTATGTTTTGACAAAAATTGACAATGCTCACTGTCGAAAAACTAGAACTGCTGCATTCAGCAATTTTTGAAAACATTTTAGAATCGAACAGCTTTTGTTTATCTGATGAAGTCATCAATATTATTGAGGAACTACCAAAAAGTATCGCCAACGTTGTTGCTTTAGTTAAATCTGAACAGCCAGTTCCTTCTTGGAATCTAATTTCATTGTGTCTACTGCATTTAAGTTGCTTGCAAAATGTGTGCCAATGCTTTTCAACTCATGAAATTTATGGAGTACAACTTAGGGACAAGTGGCTACGATCAGACATTTTGAGAGAAGCTTTGTTTGATCTTGTGGCAAAACCACTGATTTTGCAGAACACCACTATTGCAACCATCACAAAAGTGGTAAATGCATTGTCTACTTCCCCACCTGTCTACCAAGAATGGGTGGACAAAATTTGTCACTTTATTTCTACTTGTCATGATGATGAATTTTTTTCAGCAGTCGAGATTATGACAAAGGTTCTAACAAATGGCAAAAAGGGGGATAAAATTCCTATTAATGAAATGTCAACAAAACTAATTCATCTCATACAGAAATCATCTCTGCTGATACAAAAAGACTGCACTGTTGTCAACTTTGCTACATACCTTGATCTATTGCATGCAATTTTCGCATCTAATGAAATACCAGAAGATACATTTATTGCAAGCAGTGAATCTGTACTTTTGAACTTTTCCAATGCTTGCAAACATTCTGTAATAACAACAAAGTACCTGAAAGTGGTCAAACGTATTTTACCTCTATCAACTGATGCAAGTCCAAGCAGTTCTTGTGTGAAGAAGTTTGCAGCCAAACTGTTTTCAGCCATGGTAGCAGGTATTCCGAAATCAGTTCAACATAAACCAGGTGAACACGGTTTTGGTGGTGCCAAAAAAGTAGAGGCAAAAGACAGTTGTAGCTCTCCTGATGTAATGCTGATGGTCAATATTCTCTTGAAATGCATTGCACTGACAGATTGTGGAAATTCGCATGTACCAGAAAAAGCTACAATTTGTATAAAAATCCTGTTGTGTGCAAATCCCAAAAACACACAGGAAAGTTCTTTGGAAAATGAACTACTGGAGTTTTATTTTGAACAAGACGACTTACTGATTGAGTTTTTGTTGCTGCATCTCTTGATTTTCAGAAGCAGTAAGATGTAAGTTTTCTTTACCATTTCTGTTTAGTCCTATTAGTTGAACATAAAAGTGTCTACTTTTTAAACAAAGATTGTGTGATTATAACAACAGCTTTAATGATTTTTAGTAAATTGGTCACCAGTCACACTATGTAAAAAAAATCAAACAATGTATTAACCTTTAAAGGAAAGAAAATTGTTTTTAGTGGTTAAATGGAGTTTGACCACCACCGGCAAGACTATTTTTTTAACTTACAAAGACATTTACTTTTGTAGGACTCCAGAAAAACCAATCTTCTGTGGATTTTCTCCACACCAAGCATTTCTTAATCTTATTCAGCGATTAGCATTCGACAATTCAATTCTACTTGACTGGCTCACCTCTGAAGAAACCCAGTTTTTACTTTACTTCATCAAATACACCAAGTACTGCCATAAGACTCAGAACGACCTGCTGGCTGAATGCAAGAGATGCAATGCTACATCGTCACTAAATGAAATGCTCATAAAACTTAAGAAATCAATTGACCCCCCCCCCCCCCCCCCCCCCCCCCCCCCCCCCCCCCCCCCCCCCCCCCCCCCCCCCCCCCCCCCCCCCCCCCCCCCCCCCCCCCCCCCCCCCCCCTTTTATTTTTGTCATGAATTTTTCGACCGTGACCGCGTGCTGTAACCTGTAGAGAAATAAACAACCATGAATTTGCGGAAAATTATTCCAAGTTCATACAAGTAGAGTGAAGCTGTAATTAAGACACATGCACAATAGTGATAAAAAATGCATGCAGTTGTATTCATATTAAATTTCCCCCCCCCCAAGATTATCTGCCACGAACTTGTTTCCTTACTCTGCAAAGCCTCTGTTGAGAAACATTGACCTTTTTCTGGCAATTGTAAAACCTGTTTGAAATATTCTCACTTCAAGAATTAAGAGCAAATGTTTGTCCAAGTTTGTGTGAGCCCCCCCCCCGAAATAAACAACCATGAATTTGCGGAAAATTATTCCAAGTTCATACAAATAGAGTGAAGCTGTAATTAAGACACATGCACAATAGTGATAAAAACGCATGCAGTTGTATTCATATTAAATTCGCTATAAAAATAAAGTTTATATTATCAGGTGATGACCATTTTATACAAAGTTATTTAGTTTTTACTGACAAACTATCACACCCCTATGCAGAGACTTTTGTCTACTTACAATTTTGGCTTGACCCATCTGAAAATTGTGGACCGTAACCAAAAAATAATATGACAAGAGTACAATGATGCCTAGGACTTCTATGCCTATAGTTAAGTGATTCTAAAAGTGAAGGATGGCACACCATGGGGTGTTTGCAATCCCAAAACAGGCACAAAAGATTAAATGCCATTTGAGGGTGCCATAAAAAAATAGTAAACTTTGCCTTATTTTTCTATGAATTTTAATAGTAGGCTTTACAACCAACAAATGATAGCACAGTAATTAGAAAAAATGGTTTCCCAGTTTCGGGTATTTCCAGTTTTGTAAAAACCCTAGTTTATAAACTGTTACATTTCGTGTAAATTATATCTGTCTTACTTTTCACTGGGGCCGCTTTCAATTCAACTAGCTGTTTAGGAGAGTATGTATCAAAAATTTGTATGATTCAAAAGCATGAAATAATCAGTGGCCTTAGGAAGGTTTTTGACAAAACAAAAATATATTTTAGACAACTTACTATGGCTTCCCGTTGAAGATTCTGAATCAGATCTAGTTTTCCTTACTCGTGTTTTAGGTTTCATATCAAGTTTGGCACATTTTGTGTCAACTTGAAGTTCTTCTGGTATTGATGACAATTCTAAATCTACCTCTGCAACTTTATATTGTTTACGAGGTGTCGTTCTTGTACGCACACCAGTTTTTCGCTTTCTAGGGGTTGATCTTGTGGTGGATTTCTTATCATTAGTTGGTGCATCACTTTCCGAGTCTGTTACGTTGATTTTCTGATCTTTTTTGTTGTCTGGTAAAGTCTCTGCATCTGCAAAACAATGTTTGTTTATATTTGTGATGGGTAATAACAACAAATAGAATGAATTTTAACAATACTGGACAAATGCTCATAAAGTACACCTTATTACATATTATACAATTCATAATAATCGAATGATAGCATGCATGCATAGTAGGGTTACTGCTGTTCTTGATGCTCGGCCGAGCAAACTGACCCAAGCATTTAATTTGCTCATTCATACCCTTTAGATATACAAAACTCCCCCCCCCCCCCCCCCCCCCCCCCCCCCCCCCCCCCCCCCCCCCCCCCCCCCCCCCCCCCCCCCCCCCCCCCCCCCCCCCCCCCAAAAATAAGTGTTTTTTAAAAATGCGGCCCGCAGGCCGGATCCTGACCACGAGGTTATTTCATCCGGCCCGCGACCACATTTTTTGGTTTGCCAAATCATATTGATAACTTTGTATCATTCAAAAATTAATCTACTTCTTACGAAATATGTAATAATATCACCTAGTTTAATAGGATTACAACGCCTAGGATTGATCCAAAGTCAGTTTGTTACTTCACAGACAAGACTACTAGTGTCAATTGTGCACAAACAAATGCCTTTACTTGTGACGTAACATACAATTTGCATTGCTTGTAAGAGACGACCTATACAATTTAATTAACAGTCGCATCACCAGATTTTAAATGGGATTGTAGCAAGACCAAATCTTGGTGCACCTAGAAAAATCGCCTCGCGGGCTAAGTTTTGAAAGGTGGCGCTAGGACATGTAAACTATGTGGCCCGCACGAATTATTTTTAGACTTATCCGGCCCGCAGTCAAAAAAGTTTGGTGACCCCTGCTTTAGATGGTGGTAAAGCGCAGACTTCTGGGGTCTGTACAGCTTAATGCACTGCTTGGTGATAGCTAAGGAACCTTGGAAAGATAGAAAACTGTGAAATTGGGAATGTTTATGCTGTCACAATGCACCTAGTGTGCTTAGCCGAACGAACATGAACGTTAGCGTGAAATGCTTGGTGTTCGGCAAAACAAAATATTTTTGGCAGAGCTCATTTTTGTCACAATCTTAGCCACTTCTGTAAGTTGATATAAAACAAAATAAAAACAATATAAAAAACTTTTGTTAAACAGGTATTTAAAAACTTATTAAAAAACCCAATTACCATGTGATTCCTCTGTTTTATTATCCAGCATTTCCGATTCAACGTCCTCTGCTTGTAGATTATTATTTGTATCAAAATATTCATCTTTCAATGATTCAACATCACTGTCTAATTCTCTGTCTGACAAGTTGTAATCATCACAACTTTCGCTTTCAGATAGTTTCGCGTCGTCAGCATCAATTTCATCAATTCCAACACCCTCTTGTGCTTTTGGTTTGGTGTCAATAAAGAAAAGAGAATCTGCAAAATAATATGCATGGCATGAAAACTTAAACCATTGTTTGTAAACATAAATAAAAAAATTAAATTTTGGACACAATGAAAATTAAAAAAAACCGACATAAAGGTATAATCTTGTGTGTGGAAACTTTTGTACGTATGAGGTATACACAAAATATTCTCGGTTCAACATTCTGTCAAAGTGATTGCATAATGTAGAACAGAAGCTACTATACAAAGTTAATTTAAAGAAAAGATAGTAAAGTTTTGTTAAGAATGTGAAATAAATGTGCAAAAAAATGGGCCATGTTACATTATGTTGTAGGAACTGGAAACAAATTTTATCATCACAATCTGTACAGGGTAAAAGGATATGAAGCTTATATACATTACCTGGCACAGCACTTTCTGGTTTATCTGCAGCTTTCAGTTTTGGTGCCTCTTGTGTTGCAGGGCCTGCATGAATCAGCTGAAAAATCAAAAATGTAGTCATAAAGTTAAAACAGGCTGATATAATTTGTTATGTAGCGATTTGATTTTGATTGAAACAAATACATAAATATGGTATATAACTTTTTTATCGGTATGACGTCAATCTACAGTTGTGGTACATTATACAACAACAACAGATATATACAGTTATCTGAAAGAAAATTGTGAATGTGGATGAATGAACAGAAACTGATTTCGCTGGGCTTTAAATCTGGTTAAATGCGTTATCAAATTGCCAGGCTTTTTAATGCAATGAACTGGATTTTGTGATGAGGCAATTTTCATTACAACATTTGGGATTACAATCCCTATGCAATTAAATGAGTAATACAAATACCCAGATTTGTCTGTACTTGGTAGAGTACTGACCGAAAAAGAAAGCGCTTTTACACAAATGCCTCTATTATGGTGACACATTCCTAAACCGAAATGTTTAATGTAGAAAGGCTAAACAATTCGATTATCCATGCCTACCATGTATATTGGTTATCTCAACATTATATAAAACATTATTCCAAAAATGCTTTCTTACTATGTTATGTCTACTTGACACACACTGCTATATGCTAACCCTGTATATATTTAAATGATCTTCTATCATGGTGCAAATATTTACTTACATTAACTAAATCTTCAATGGTTTCAAGTTCAGCATCATTCAACAAATATTCAGTGATCACATTTGGTGCAGAATCTAGGGTGATTGGGGTCGTGTCGAGAATATCTTCACCACCTACTTTACCCACAGCCCACTTGTAGAAAAGTTCGGGAGCCGAAAATTTTGAAGCAACTGATCGATATTGATCTGCAACACCAGATGTTTGTTTCTTCATCACACCAATGGCCTAAAAAATTGTGATTGATAAAAATGTCTGTAACAAGCTAATAGAAACATAAAAATGCAAGCAATATGTATAAAAAACAGTCAGAAAATGGAGGTTAAAGGTGTCTATAGATTAGAAAAGTATATATACATTATTGAAAGAAATACATCAGACATTGCGCTGCCTACAGAGAAAAAACAAACAAACTAAGCAAACTTTAACTGATTCATGTTTACATACATATGGTAAAGGACAACATTGCTAAACAATGCAACTTTTCATATTTACATATATATATATGTATAAATATAAATATATATATGCATACATTCGTTATCCCTACTTGTCGAACAACCACACAGAACAAAAAACAAACAGACCTTTTTTACACAAATACTTTTCCCCACTTGTCAAACAACAACATGACATAAAACGCTTTTATGGATGTGTAAATATATTTCAATTTCAATTCAATGTTTTATTTGTCACGCAGTGAAATTTAAACAACTACATAAACGAAATAAATTGAACGTAGTAACTATGCGACGGGTCAGTGAGAGCCAAACATTGGCCATGTTTTTTTAAGGTGTTTTGGGGGACCGTATTTCTCCAGCGTCCCCCCCCCCAATACCCAGATTTGTCTGTACTTGGTAGAGTACTGACCGAAAAAGAAAAAAAATGCTTTTACACAAATGCCTCTATTACGGTGACACATTCCTAAACCAAAATGTTTAATGTAGAAAGGCTAAACAATTCGATTCTCCATGCCTACCATGCATATTGGTTATCTCAACATTATATAAAACATTATTTCAAAAATGCTATTTCTTACTACGTTATGTCTAGAAATTAAACAGTGTACTTGACACACACTGCTATATGCTAACCCGGTCCCCCCCCCCAAAAATGTCTGTAACAAGCTAATAGAAACATAAAAATGCAAGCAATATTTATAAAAAACAGTCAGAAAATGGATATATATACATTCGTTATCCCTACTTGTCGAACAACCACACAGAACAAATACAAACAGACACTTTTTACACAATTACTTTTCCCCACTTGTCAAACAACAATGCGACATAAAACGCTTTATGTGTAAATATATTTCAATTTCAATTCAATGTTTTATTTGTCACATTGTGAAATTTAAACAATTGCATAAACAAAATAAATTGAACCTAGTAACGGCGCGACCAGGTCAGTGAGAGCCAAACTTTAGCCATCGAGTCACTTGACCGGTTACTGTTCACATATATATAGTTATGGTAAAGGGTAATCCCCCCCCCCGGGGGTCGCGACCCCCAGGTTGAGAAACACTGGGCTAAAGGATCGAAGATTTTTATTTCAGACAGTTCAATAGACAAACTGTGTCACTTTTTGAGATTCCTGTTTTAACCATGGTTTGATACATCTGTATTATCGCAAACCAAATAATCAAAGTTATTAAACAATCATCACTTACTTCAAAAAGTGAAGAAAAAAAACGAAACCTATTTATTGCTACATGTTTTCAATGTAACTTACTGAATAACAAGTTGCCCATTTCAAGTAATGAACATTTCTGATTTTCACAGTGTGATTGACCCCCCCCCCCCTGCATAACTAATTACATAATTTTTTTTAAACATTTATCACATAGTCTCACCTGTCGTACAACCAGCATTAGTTGCAGGTATGTTCGAACTGAAAGTGCATCCGTGTTCCATTGATGGTGCAAAATAATTTTACTGTACACAGAATCAAGTACTTCTGCAGCATTATGGTTTGACAATTGAGATGTTTGAGATAAAGCATCCAATAATAGAGGTGAATTTCCATCTAAAAGGATTTAGACGAAGGGGTAATATGTATCATATTGTGACAAGAAAGTTTTCTTTGTTATTGTCTGAAGAAAGATTTCTGTTTAAGAAAGTTCAATAGACCAACCATGTCACTTTTTAAGATTCTAGTTTTAACCAAGGCTTGCTACATCTGCATTATTGACAACCAATTTGTCAAAGTTATTAGGCAGTCTTCACTTACTTTAAAAATAAAAATAAATGGCAACCTATTTACTGCTGCATGTTTTCATGTTGGTACTTACCAAACAGCAGATTGCTCATTTCAGGTAATGAACATTTCTGATTTTCACAGTGTGATTGGCCAGCATGGATGGACAAATCAATATAGAATGAAAACAAGGCAGCAAGTATATCTTGTAGTTTTGGTATTCCTTTAGCCAACTAAAAATACAAACATGGTCTTTAGATGAAATGGTCAGAATTCTAGTGACAGAAAACTCAACTGTTTGTGGTTTTCGATCCCGAAACTGATGATTTAATAAAAGAATAACTTTGAAAATGTTTTCTTGTAGTTCCGCTACTTGTTTGGCTTGAGGTACAAGTTTCAATTCTGACTCAACTTTGTTCTCGAAAAAGCTGAAAACAAGAATATGTGAGCTAAAACAATACAATTTACAAGACAGCATTGTATGTTTCAATCAAAATATTTTAATTGCCTTTTACTAGTTTTTTTCCTAATTACAGAAATGATTTATTAGCCGAGTTACAAATGATTTAAACAAAGATAAAAAAACAATATTTTACTTGTATAGAGCATTTGCAATGACATGAGCAATGGTAGTGGACTGACTGGAAATCGCAAGATTGCACAGTTTTTGTGTAAATTCATCGGTTTTCAAACTTTTTAGCTCATTATTAATAGCTTTGTCCAAAACCTCCTGCAAATATAAACTGTACATGAATATATATGTGCAACACAATACAATACTTCACATATGGTTAGGCTTTTAATAAACATATGCTCTAGCTTTCCATTTAAAGATTATCAAACAGTTTACAGTCACAAATTTTTATAGAAAAAATAAAAAGATAAAATATATATATACATAAAAGGAACTGCAATCACACAGGCAGTTTAATTAGAAACACAAAAACAAACATACATACATTTTCGAAGTGTATAAATAACGCAAACAACATACCACTAGCTTTTTTGTGTCATTTTGATACATCAACAACTCTGCTATAAATGATTTCGGGGGATGAAGTGTGACTTCTAAAGGTTGCACAGACTTCTTTGTATCTTCCAAAGACCTACAGCATAATAATACCATAGTCAGATTATCCTTATCAATGTTATAATTGATCCCAAAGTTTACAAAAATGTATAGATAGTGTAAGCAGCTCATACTTTTGGTAAAACTTAAAGTAGTGTTCAACATTGCTGGAAATATGATTTTTCAACTTCAAGTGTTTTTCTGGCAGTGATGAAATGGCATCTTCAAAAATGGATCGTACATTCTCTTCACAAGTCGTTTCTGAAACAATTTTTGCAAGGTCAAGATTGTAAGCCCCAAAACTCGAAAAATCGGAAAGGATAGCCTTTAACACATACATGAACAGGAAAAAGCAGTGACTACCATAAACGACCAAAATATCATATCAAATACATATAAATTTAAATGGTATGTATACTAGTTAAACAGATTCAAAATCATGAAATTCAACAATTTATTTACAACAAAATATATACCAGCTAATCTTTGTGCAATTTTAGCCAGAAACTTCTCTGCTCTTAGATCCATAATGAAATATATAAAGTAAACTTGCAATAACACCTAAACATAAAATATTCTAGATTCATATAATACAGTGTAACTAAATCAAACGAAAAAGTCCTTGGAAAAACATGAAAACAAATAAAAATCAAAATGTTTCAACTAATTGATACGGGTTCCCCCCCCCCCCCCCCCCCCCCCCCCCCCCCCCCCCCCCCCCCCCCCCCCCCCCCCCCCCCCCCCCCCCCCCCCCCCCCCCCCCCCCCAAAAAATAGCCATATTTGCTTATTTGGGAAACCGCTAGAGAAATTTGGGGGCCAAAACGGTCCCCCAAAACACCTTAAAAAAACACTGCAGGTTGGTGTGAAAAGTAATTTTAACTCCCATGTTTTGTGAAACAGTGCATTTATATACACAAGGAACATATTTAAGTTCATAGAATATAAATGTATTATCATTTTACTTATATTTAATGTAAATTAACCCATCAAATAATTGGTTTAAAATTGTGGCAAAAAGTTGCAGTCACAATTAATAAATCTCAATTGAAACCTCTGCAGAATAGCGATTACAGTTGTTTTACAAAAAACCTTGCTACTTAAACCATTAAATTACTAAATAAATTTAATCTGTCTTTTTGTGTGCGTTTTTGACATTACTTAAACTGAATAAATAAGATAACTGAGCAAAGCAATTTAAAAAAAATTTGAAAAGGGTGTGTGTGTGCCGTGAGTGGTGTTGTGAATTTGGTTGGAGACTGAAATAAAGAGCCACATTTAATACTGTCCGAACACAAAAGACTACAAGACCAGTTACAAACGTTTCATCACTATTCAACCACGCGGTCCGTCCTTCAACAGAGACTGAAGCTAATGGCGCTCGTTTGGCATCAAAGCGATCGTTGTCAAACGCGGCTGTTGAAAAATGCGTTTCTTCGTACACTTTTATTTTTAAAAGCAAAACAATGAACAACAACAGTCCTGCATGTTGTTCTTCATGCATGAGGCATTAATTTGCTTTTGAAATGCTTCCAAACATGATTTAATTTGTTTGAAAGAACAACAAACTTTCAACACATTGTTTCACGCATGTCGCAGAATTTAACGGCCATGTTTTAATGCCTTCTTCTCTTTGTCGCGGTGCATTGTGGGAGAACAATGGTGGGATTTTGCGATGGAGCAAATATTACAGAACCTAAAGGCAAGTTACCCCCCCCCCGACCAACAAACTTTCAACACATTGTTTCACGCAAGTCGCAGAATTTAACGGCCATATTTTAATGCCTTCTTCTCTTTTACGCGGTGCATTGTGGGAGAACAATGGTGGGATTTTGCGATGGAGTAAATATGACAGAACCTAAAGGCAAGTTGCAGAAGGTAGTGCGAGATTTTTAGATGCGAAATAGTAAGAAGAGCGATATATTTTCGCGTATTTTTGCCGTTTTGCCGTTTTTAGTGTTCAAACTTGCTGGTAGGAGTTTTTTGACGATTTTTTGTCCAAAATAAGTTCGGTTACATTGTCAAATTGTTTTACGACAGTTGCTGGTAAACCACCCATATCTATAAAATTTGTGTTGTGCCATTGGTTAAAACAGGTACAGGTTGCAGTTATTAACATACTCGTATGCAACAAACGATTTATTGAATTCAATTTTGTATCAATGTGTTGTTGTGATGTCATTTGTTGGAATTGTTCATTTTATTTGAATGATTGAATTCAGAAGTTTAAAATTATGCGACCAAATGCAATGCTTTCTTGTAGTTGTAAACTTGTAGGATGTTAAAACCGTTCAAATATAGAAAAATCTAGTTTACAAAAACCTTAAATACTCTTGTTCTGACACCTAGTGGCAAACTAACAATACCTGTTTGACTCGAATGTACACCACCCAGCATGAGCAACATAAATACTTTTTCAATTTTAAAGTCTAATTGTACAAATTTGACATTAAATCAATCAACAAATAGCCTTTTACCAAATGGCTAATGCAACTGCAGGTTTAAATTCTAAAAAAATGCTGGTGTGTAACATTCAACAAAGATTTTGACCCAATCGATTAATAGTCGAAAACTACGTAGTAGAAGAAGAACTTTTAATGTTTTGTCACTTATATGATATGCATTATCAAAGCAATGGAACGGCAATGGGTTGATGGTTGGAAGCGGAAAAGAGTCAGAAAAATAACAGCAAGATGGCCAAACTGAGTAGCTGTTGTGTGGTTGTTATTGTTTATGTTTGTCACTTCAATAAGCTTTGAATCAGTTAAAAAAAACATGTTTCATGACAAAGTACTAAAAGTTTAGGCTGTTAATGGTTGTAGTAAATGGAAAAGTGCCCCCCCCCCCCCCAAATGCAATGCTTTCTTGTAGTTGTAAACTTGTAGGATGTTAAAACTGTTCAAATATAGAAAAATCAAGTTTACAAAAACCTTAAAACTCTTGTTCTGACACCTAGTGACAAACGTAACAATTCCTGTCCGACTCGAATGTACACCACCCAACATGATAAACATAAATACTTTTTCAATTTATAGTCAAATTGTAGCAATTCGGCATGACATTAATCAACACATAGCCTTTAACTAAATGACTAATGCAACTACAGGTTTAAATTCCAAAAAATGCTGCTGTATAACATTCAACAAAGATTTTGGTCTACTCATTTAATAGTGGAAAAATATGTGGTAGAAGAAGAACTTTTAATGTTTTGTCACATACATGATATGCATTATCAAAGCTATGGAGTGGCAATAAGTTGGTGGTTGAGAGTGGAAAAAGAGTAAAAAAAAACAGCAAGATGGTCAAACTGAGCACCTGTTGTGTGGTTTTTATTGTTTATGTTTGTCACTTCAATAAGCTTTGAATCAGTTAAAAAACATATTCTATGTAAAAATACTAAAAGTTTGGGCTGTTAATGGTTGTAGTAAAGGAAAAAATGCTTGTAGTAAATATTTCCAATATATAGGGCTTTACAAAGTAGTTTTTCCTATTTGCTATGAAGCATTTTTTACTCTTATACAAACATATATATTGCCCGTTGCTTTGGTTGTCACAAGTCTATTTCCTTATCTTTGCAAATGCAAACAAAGTGGCACTTTGGTTCAGGAGAAAAAATCCATGCGTTATGAGGGAATTCCCCATTTGAGTAAATATAATGTGGCAAGTGACTTTTTTCCAGTCTCAGTGACCAGAGTGATGATTGAATCTGAAAAAGCATTGCAAACAGCCCTGATAGTCCACTGAAGTGTTTATTATTTATTACAGAACATTGCACACTGTAGCTGATTTATATAATAGTTGTGTGCAATGTGAGATGTGATTTATTGTGTAAGAAAAAACACAGGATTGGGCAAATGGCTCAAAGGCCACCTCACGGAGCACAGGGCCCTCCAATACCTCGTGGCAACTTTAAATTAATTGTTGACCCACAGTTAAAGAAAGGACAACAGAAGTTGGTCAGGTTTAATGGTGACTCTTACAGCACAGAGGTAAACATATATATATATATATATATATATACACTCCCACAGTTGTCATCAGAAATAATGTTACGATTTGGATTTTAGAACCATGGCCAAGGTCCAGTGGTTGTACGAGACCCGAGGCCAAGAAGTTCTCGTTTGTGGGCTAAAAGGGAAAGAGTTGATCTTCCAGTCCCAAGATATAAGGTACTGTTTGAAAAATGAAAACTTTGTTTACCTTATAAGTGTTACTCATTTTTTGTTATGTGTAGATTGATGATAACTACATTGGTGCTATACCACCTCGCGAAATCACATTTTCCAAGCTCAATGATAATGTTACAAAACAATTTATTGAACAACTTTGTGGCAAATTTGGAAAACTGGAGAGAGTCAGAGTTTATTACCATCCAAAAACCAACAAACACATGGGTCTGGCGAAGGTAATGCAATGTTATATTTTATGAGATACATTGTTTACTTGGTAATTGCCTAAAAGTTTTTTGGTTTAAGATGTAGCACATGCCAATTGATAGTAAAGTGCAACTGGTCTAGCATTCAGCGATTTGAATTTCAGGTTGTTTTTGCTTCGATAAAATCTGCCTCACAATGTATTGAGAATCTGCACCAAACATCAATAATGGGAAATGTGATCAGTGCAGTCATTGATTCGAAAGGTAAATTCGAAAACGTGCATTTTTAATATTTAGGTTGTGCAAAATAGCTTGTGCTTTATAATGTTGTGAAAAGAAAGTGTAGGTGTACAATTTTAGGTCATATATATGTATCAGTGCCCTTTAAAAGTTTTGTTTTTTCGTGCCTCTTTTACAACTGCAGCTAAAATCCCATTCAATATTATATTGTAGAGTCTTTTAATTCTTAGTATCATTAACAATTTGTGAATCTATTGTTTTGTTTTAAAGGTGATGTACTGAAGCGTTTGCATCATAAAATTTTGAAAGGTGAGCTGATTGCTGAAACTATGCCTGATGTGATCAGACATACCCAGGAAAAACCAATTCCTCGTCCTGAAAGCAGAACCATTCGACGAAAATCATCTCATGATGACCCAAGGTATGTTTTGTAATGCCGTTGTTAAAAAAATTCACCTTTTAAAATCTATATATAGTATCTAAGTCAAAAGTCATATAATATCTAAAATCTAGATTGCTTTATGACTTATTTTCCTCTTGCCCAAACTTCATGCTTGAAAACAAGTTGCTTCTTTTTGTGTGGGACCTTACCAAAAAAGGTAAAAAATTACAATGTAAAAAACCTTCTCTTTGTTAAGAAGACGTCAATCAACTGATAGTTTGCCCGATCACCCATCTTCGTCTCTCAGTCACTCTTTATCGACATCTTCTGGCCCCAAAACTCCACCAATGATGATGCATAACGACGGTCCGCAAACTCCTCCAGCAGATATTCCACATCCAAGAGAACAACCAGCACATCTTCAAGACCCGGTAAATAGTAACTGCAGACAACTAGTCAATTCAGTGGCTCTTAACCTTTTTCTGTCTGCAACAAGTATTCCAGTTGCTCATATAATATGATAAATCTTGGTCAATTTTGGATGTGACTCCCATGTGTTGTCTTTGTTTAGAATGACTTCAGGTAATCTGGATCAAATCTTTTTGTAGGTTTTGGTTGAGGAGCAGAAATTTCACCCGTACAACCACCAACCCCCAAGAAAAGTTGCACAACCCCCTCAGAAACACCCCCATCACCCAACACCAGCACTGAGGATTCCTCCGCAGCATTTTCCACCTCGCGATCAGAAAAATGCACAATCGCTTGAGTCAGGCTATGGAAGTCATCCGAACAGTGCTACTTTGCCCACTGAGCAAGCTTCACCAGGTCTTGGTGGCGACTCAGGCAGTGATTTTCCTGGTTCTTCACTTTTTGAGTCATCTCGGAAGAGTTTTGGATCATCCGAACATCTACAAAGGGAAATAAGTGTTGAGGAACCTCGCAAAAAGCATAAGAAGAAACACAAGAAGAAGAAAAAGAGGGAAGAATCACACCATAGAAGTTCAGACCAAGATTCGGATGCTGATGTATCTCAAAAACCGAGTTGGGCGAATGATTTGGAGAATCGTATTGACTTGTTGCTATCAGAACAAAACGAAAAGTTTAATCTTAAAGAAACTCGACACAGGGACAGATCAAAACCTGAAAGAAGAGGCAGTGAAACATCTCAAAAATCTTCTTCTAATGAACATTATCCAAGTAATGATAGACATCGCAAGCATGGAAGGCTCAAGAAGTCCTCATCAGATGACAGAGAGGATGGTGAATGCTCGGGTGAAGAGCAAGGTAGTGCAGCATCTGTGGATGAAACGATTGTCAATGAAGTTCCATCGAAAAGAGTAAGCCAGGTTGACTCAGACTCTGACCATGGTCGTGTGTCACCTCGCTTGCGATCTGACGTCAGAGAGGAATTAAATCGAGCAAGAAGTCCTTCTCCACGTCCCCATTTTCCTCCAAGTCCTCCACCTATGATGGAACCTCACCGTCACACCATAGAACCCCCAGGAGGAATACACGGTGGCAGACGAAGCCCTGAATTTCACCGCCCTCCGCACGATGCATATCGCTTCCCAAACTATCACCGCCCCGGCAGCCCTGGCCGCCGAAGTCCTGGTTTTATTGAACATCATCGTGGATTTCACCCACCAGGTTTTGAGCCAAGATTTGATCATCGACGCCGAAGTCCATCATTTGATCATCGTCCCAGAGGTCGCAGTCCTGGTTTCGATCATAGACCCCATCGACATCACAGTCCACCTTTCAGAGGAAGACCACCAAGCCCAGGGTTCAGTAGAAGGCATCCAATGCCTCCTGACCATCCAGACTTTCATCGCCATGGATACAATCATCCTCGCAGGAGTATATCCCCGCCTCAGCGACGATTTGGCAGCCCTGGAATACATCGCTCATTTGATGATAATCCCCACAGGGATCGATTTATGCCTCATCATTCACCTCCTGGGGTTCATAGAAGAGGGCCCAGCCCCCCACACATGGACCCACTGCGTCGGGATCGTAGGAGCCCATCGTTCGTAGGAGCCCATCGCGGTGGCTTCCGACATCCCAGTCCTGAACAAAGAAGGTTAAGGGAGCATAGGGAATTACCTCCCGAGTTTTTAGAGAGACAAAAACTTCGCCGTTCCATCAGTCCAGATTCATCTAGAGGTGCTCCTGGTCATTCAAGGTATGTCATCACTAATTTATCATTGTTTCCCTGGTAAAGATTTTTAAAATGTACCATGTGCACTTTTGGTTAAGTAGAGCTTTATATTGCCAATCTTTCACTTATTATTAACCTAAATATATTTAACGTTTGCATGTAGTTACAAAACTTATCCTGCTACGCATTTATTTTTAATCATCAGTTTGAAGCCATTGTCAAAACTTGGTACTTTGTATTTTATCTGAACATACAAATATTAACTCAAGAATGGATGTTGACTCTCCACATCACCATCATCACTACCTTGATGCAAACGGTCGCATCCGGCAGCGATCTCGTTCCTCCTCACCAAGCATTCTTCAACGTACTCCTCCCCGCATCCGATCTCCCGTTCCTGTTCGTCAGGATCAGCGTCCCTACTCTCCTGGTGATCTGAGAATTGGAGATTCTCTTCCTGGTGGTCCAGACTTAATTCCAAGTTCGGCTGTTGAATCAGGTTAATAGACAAGCTAGGGTTATCATAAATATATATATATAAGATTTTTTTTTCTGGTCTACGCCTCGCCATATGGTGGTGTAAGCTTGGTGACCGGCTGATTCGGTATGACGCCTTTAATGGGCCTGGCATACTGTGATTTATTTTTATAATTTGGATTATTTTGAGACCAAAAAACCTAGCACTAATATCTGATTGTTTCTGTTTTAACTCCATTCTGAGTTTTTACGGTGTTGGTTAATTGCAGTAATACTTTTCTGCGCTTCAACGAAGAATATATATATATGTTTTTTAAGAGTCCATAGAAGCATTTTGTGTTTAGTTGTGGCACACTGTTATCAGTTGATAAAAAATAAACAGTTAATTTTGCTTCATATACTTTCAGTTTGTTACCAAGTTTATTTACTAGTATACAAGTATTTGCTCTCTCACTGAAGATTTGTAAATTTCTATATCTGTGAAGATTGTAACTGCTAAGGCTAATTTATTTGAACTGATGAATATATACAATCTCACTGTAGATGTTGCATGTGAAGTGATCAAACCTGGTAAAAGAGGACAACGCGAGTCGTCAGATCAAGATGCTCCTCAAATTTCACTCGATGAAAGGCTGAGGGAAATAACGGGGGAACCCCCACCTGAACCTGAACCCCCATCACCAACTAATGACGACTCGGAGGTGGTTATTTATTATGTTTATATATATATACCTGCTGTGTTAAATTTGTACATTTATGGCTAGCAAGTGGTGCATTGGTTTATGTAACTTTTTGTGTTAACACTCTTAGTGCAGCCAGCAATCACCCAAACATGCATTCAGTGCGGGCTTTTGGTAATAGTTTCAAATATTGCGCACAATTGTCTTGTCTGTTACCAGGCCTTAACAGTAACAACATCAAATTATATTGAAAGTAACGCCTTTACTATGTGCGCCATGTCCAGGTTTTTTTTAAGGTTTGGTTTGGGTGACCGCTAAGTAGTTTTAAGAGACCGCAAGTGTTTCATTTAAATACCAAAAAATAGCCATATTTGCTTAAACGAATTATTTATTAGGCTACTGGCAAATTTTGGGAAACCGCTGGAGAAATTTAAAACAAAACACCTTAAAAAAATAACTGGCCATGTCCATCGCAAACAACATCTCAAGGTTTTTTGGGGGGTAATAGAGCACACAGCAATTCATACATGATAACTACCTCAAACCTTCGCAACAACAGGTTTTGTTACATTGTTATGAAACAAGACTCCATTCACACATTCATTTGTAATATATACCTGCCAAGCGTCGCCCCAGACACACACCGATCAGGCATTTATGGTGTTGGTTTTTTGGTCTTGGCGTACATTAACGGACAGTCACATTTTTGATCAAAACTTTTGACGTAAATTACCGTCAATCCACACTCTACACAAAACGTCTTTTGACGTAGATAAATGTCAATCAACCACCCTGAAAGTGTTAATCAGGGGAAGTGCTAGTTTAACTGCATTAACAGTTAATAACTTTATATATATATATTTCAGAAGTCACCCAGTGGGTCGCTTGATATGGAGATATCTTCTGGTTCAGGGGGACCCCCTTCACCCTCTCAAGCCCCATCAATGAATCATCCTTACAGTGGTGCTGGGTTCAGACCCCCTTTTCAGGGAGTTTCTCATCCTCAGCATCAAAGTCAGTGGGGTTTCGGAAGAGAAATGTGGAACGGATACGACCCAAGGTAGATCAGTCATAAATATCAAGTTTATAGAGCTCTTCTGCCAAATGAATTTTTGGAGGACTCTATAAACTTGATATTATGCCTGGCAGTAATAGCTCATATATATTTATAAATATTATTTTCGATATTCACGTTTTTGTATTTTTATTTATGTTGCATCATGATTTGATGCAGATTTTTAATGATGTACAGAAAAGTATGTTGCTTGAAAGTCAATGCCCCCCCCCCGTATTTTTATTTATGTTGCATCATGATTTGATGCAGATTTTTAATGATATACAGAAAAGTATGTTGCTTGAAAGTCGATGTGTTGTTGTGTTTTGTAGAATGCCAGTCCCGGGACAGCCCCAAATGTGGGGTGGTGTTCGACCTGATCACCCACAATTCCATCCAAGACCGGGGATGACAAATGGTTTTCCTCCCCATGTTGGGTTTCCACACACAGGTAAAATGCTTTCCACTCCATGGTTGTCACCAGGATTTAAGCTTGTGTCAAAAAGTAAATTGCAACACACTTTGCAAGTTAAATATGCCATTAATAGAAAGAAATACATTTGCAAATATAATGTGATGGGTAATGGTGCTTTTGAAAAAAATTAAGATCAAAGTAAGATTCTAGCATTGTAATGTACACCTACACTTTGCCACAAAGCTTTTAAAGCAAAGACCCCCCCCCCAATGTGGGGTGGTGTTCGACCTGATCACCCACAATTCCATCCAAGACCTGGTATGTCAAATGGTTTTCCTCCTCATGTTGGGTTTCCACACACAGGTAAAATGCTTTCAAGGCAATTGTTGTCACTAGGATTTGAGCTTGTGTCAAAAAGTAAATTGCAACAGACTTTGCAAGATAAATATGCTATTAATAGAAAGAAATACATTTGCAAATATAATGTGATAGGTAATGGTGCTTTTGAAAAAAAATGAGATCAAAGTAAGGTTCTAGCATTGTAATGTACACCTACACTTTGCCACAAAGCTTTAAAAGCAAAGATGAAACACATAATTTTACACTTAAAAAACAAAAATGTTGTCGATCCAATTAATCATCGTCATTTAACAAGTAGCTTGGTATTGAAATGTCAGCTATGATGTAGTAACAGACGATTTAGCAAACACTAAATATGTTTAGATGCCCATCGAGGGGAACACCCTTTTGACCCCAACATGCTTCCACCTCCTCCCCCAGGCTGGAATCGACCCTGGGTACAAATTGGTCAACCCCAACACCCAGCACAGATGGGGTCAATGCCACCACAAAACTTTTCTTTGAATGACGGGACTGACGGCAACAAGTTTATCGACAACTGTGTCCTAAATCGAATCTCGGGGGAACTAAAGGAAATTATCAAAAAGGATTTAAATCGAAAAATGATTGAAACAATAGCTTTCCGGGTCTACGAGTCTTGGTGGGATTCTCAAAATGCTCCTAAAAACCCAAAACCAGTTGTAACTTCCAAACCTACTGCTGCTGCTACAACAACTGAGGTCACTAAAACAGAAGCAGACAAGGAAAATATTGACAAAACTAACACCACAAAACCGGCTGGTAAACCTCCAACATTGCTGAACACGTTTGATCCTCTGAATTGGGCCAAAGGTTCACTGGAAATGGATGGTTTTCGAATTGGTCTGGGCCTTCGTTCGGCGATTTCTAAAATGCCGTCATTCCGAGTTAAAAAGCGAACTCCTTCTCCACAACCTGTGCCAAGTAAAAAGATGAAAATGGCTGAAATTAATCGCAACAAGATGGCAGGTATGCATACCAGTTGAATGATGTATAAATTGTACACACTATAACAGTGGTTCCAAACTTTTTTCTTTTAAGGCGCATTTTAGAAAAAACAAAAATTATTAGGCGCACTTCGAACATTTGAATAAAAAATATATTTGAATTTTTTATTTCAGTTTAAAATGGCACAGCAAATTAGCTGACAAAGGCACTAACTATGAGGTCATAAAGCCGCTATACAGGTCACTCTCATAGTTAAATAGTTGAACATCTCAGAGACGTGGAGCATGTTGGCCTAGTGGTCTAAGCACCTGGTACTACTACTCTACTTGATTGATTTTAATTTCAATATTTTTTGCGGCACACCTAATGACGTCTCACTGGTGTGCCGCGGCGCATAGTTTGGGAACCACTGCACTAAAAGGGGATTTTTGTGCAAAACATATATAAAACCTTAATATACTTGTTGCTAAACACAAAAGCTGCTTTTCAAACTAGAGCTTCTCAATTTCTTTGCTACACCACTTCATTTTACTTTGTTGTTTTCTAAACTGCTGACGTTTTCAAACATATTGAATTGTAAAGCTGCAGACAATGCAAACTGTTTCGACCTATAAGGTCTCATCAGTGCAGCTGGTGACAAGATCTCCGCTATATTGACTAGTGTGGCCACACTCCAGTTTATTGGGAGTAACAGACTTAAAAGCCATGCTCACATATACTGTGCGATGCCACAACTGAGCAAAAATATTATATGCATGTGTAAATATTGACTTGTAATCTCTTTCTAAGAAGTTTGGAAACTCAGCTAGTGCTAACCTATATATATGTGTTAATCCATAACACTTGTATTTGCTATTTCACAGAAAATAAACGTCACAGCAGGAAGGGTTCCCAGGTTGGCAAGAAACGAAGAGTTTACTTGGACTCTGGTGGAGAAGATGAAGATGCGAGTGATGTGGATTCGTCAGATGAGGAAGACAGAAATAAGATGGGTAGAGGTGAGACGGGTGTTCAGTTCTATATGGGATTGTATCCTGTACAATTTGAATAAATGTTTCAGCCACACAAATACAGGATGTTCCTGCTGTCTGCTACATTTTAATACCAATTGTTTTCCTCTATGACTAATTTGAATCGGACATATATTCCTTTTATGCATTGTTATGTTGATTGTTTTTTCTTTTTATGTAAAGTATATAGATTTTTTTGTGTGTCTTTTTAAATTTAAATCTACAATTGAACGGATGCTTGAATTTGTGCATTGTATCTTTTTACCCAATTTATCAGTTAGACCAGGAGTGTCAAATGCCTGTGACTTCCTTAAAAGTTTGTTTTTGGCTCCTAAAGTTGTTTGAGTTTGTTAGCCCTGAGTTAGACCACAAAATGTAATAGTTGTGTTTGTAATTCACTTCTGTATGTAAACTTGCAAATGGTCAATAAATAGGAAAAATGTAATGATCACTACAACACTAACATCACCACACATTTATGCTAAAACAGCACTCTGGTTTGTATATACATTGTACTGGAGTGTTGCCTTGTTTAACCTTGAAAATAACACACAGTTGTTTGTAGTTCGTCTCGATGTTGATGACGTTTTCAGTTCGTCTGAATCTTCGAGCTCAGAAGAAGATGAATCTGATGAAGATGACGATGATGATGTGGAGGATAGTGAGGATGATAAGGAGACAGAAAAAGAAGAAGATTCTGATAAGGTTGGTTTGTGGTAAAATGTCGACAAGTTTTTCTAGCCATTCCTTTTTTAACCCCTGGGCCTTTCTGTGACATAACAACGGTTCAGGTTTTCCAAATATATTTTTGTTAGATAAAATTGAGTTGCCACACATTTACTATTGATTTGTGCTCATTATTGATACTTAACAAAAAATATAGAAAAGTGCTCTTTACAAAATTGCCAAATTGCAAATGTCTTATTATGGGTCCCCTTCCCTGAAGGGGACACATCTTGATTTCACTCTGTTTTTTTCTGTTTTTTTTTCTTTTTTCTGCCGAAGTTTGTCCATGCACTTTTGGCATGAAATCTTTGGTGAATTTGGATGAAACTTTCACAGATGGTAGATATAGTAATGCAGATGTGCCATTTGCTTTGTTTGACTTGATAACCCCAGTATTTACCCCGCTAGACCCCAAAATGTGAAACGTTTTTGTATGTTGCTGCGCACCACAAACGAAAGATTTCTGTGGTGTAATGGTATAATAAAGGCACCAGTACATGTGGTACTTGTGTTTGTGCATTACTTGGTGGGCGTTTTTGCACATCCCAGTCAGAGGGGTGTTAATGGCCTTATGACGTCNGCAAAAAATATTATATGCATGTGTAAATATTGACTTGTAATCTCTTTCTAGGAAGTTTGGAAACTCAGCTAGTGCTAACCTACATGTGTTAATCCATAACACTTGTATTTGCTATTTCACAGAAAATAAACGGGGGGGGGGAGTTAAATAGTTGAACATCTTAGAGACGTGGAGCATGTTGGCCTAGTGGTCTAAGCACCTGGTACTACTACTCTACTTGATTGATTTTAATTTCAATATTTTTTGCGGCACACCTAATGACGTCTCACTGGTGTGCCGCGGCGCATAGTTTGGGAACCACTGCACTAAAAGGGGATTTTTGTGCAAAACATATATAAAACCTTAATATACTTGTTGCTAAACACAAAAGCTGCTTTTCAAACTAGAGCTTCTCAATTTCTTTGCTACACCACTTCATTTTACTTTGTTGTTTTCTAAACTGCTGACGTTTTCAAACATATTGAATTGTAAAGCTGCAGACAATGCAAACTGTTTCGACCTATAAGGTCTCATCAGTGCAGCTGGTGACAAGATCTCCGCTATATTGACTAGTGTGGCCACACTCCAGTTTATTGGGAGTAACAGACTTAAAAGCCATGCTCACATATACTGTGCGATGCCACAACTGAGCAAAAAATATTATATGCATGTGTAAATATTGACTTGTAATCTCTTTCTAAGAAGTTTGGAAACTCAGCTAGTGCTAACCTATATATATGTGTTAATCCATAACACTTGTATTTGCTATTTCACAGAAAATAAACGTCACAGCAGGAAGGGTTCCCAGGTTGGCAAGAAACGAAGAGTTTACTTGGACTCTGGTGGAGAAGATGAAGATGCGAGTGATGTGGATTCGTCAGATGAGGAAGACAGAAATAAGATGGGTAGAGGTGAGACGGGTGTTCAGTTCTATATGGGATTGTATCCTGTACAATTTGAATAAATGTTTCAGCCACACAAATACAGGATGTTCCTGCTGTCTGCTACATTTTAATACCAATTGTTTTCCTCTATGACTAATTTGAATCGGACATATATTCCTTTTATGCATTGTTATGTTGATTGTTTTTTCTTTTTATGTAAAGTATATAGATTTTTTTTTGTGTCTTTTTAAATTTAAACCTACCATTAAAGGGATGCTTAGGGTGTTCATTGTATCTTTTAAACCAATTTACCAATCAGTTAGACCAGGGGTGTCAAACGCCTGCACTTCCCTAAAAGGTTGTTTTGGGCTCCCAAAGTTGTTTGAGTTTGACAGTCCTGAGTTAGACCACAAAATGTAATAGTTGTGTTTGTAATTTATTCTGTATGTAAACTTGCAAATGGTCAATAAATAGGAAAAAAGGGAACAAATAGGAAAAATGTAATGATCGCTACAACACTATTATCACCACACCATTATGCTAAACCAGCATTCTGGTTTGTATATACATTGTACTTGAGTGTTGCCTTATTTGACCTTGAAAATAACACACAATTGTTTGTAGTTCGTCTCGATGTTGATGACGTTTTCAGTTCGTCTGAATCTTCGAGCTCGGAAGAAGATGAGTCTGATGAAGATGACGATGATGATGTGGAGGATAGCGAGGATGATAAGGAGACAGAAAAAGAAGAAGATTCTGATAAGGTCAGTTTGTGGTGAAATGTCGATAAATTTCTAAACCAGCGCTTCTCCACCCGGCCCACTGTGGTTCATACTAAAATTTCTAAAACAGCACTTTGGTTGCTAACTGATTTGGTTGTGTCCTCAATACCAGTAGTTCAAAAGACTATAATAACTTACTTTGATTTGACTTTCTGACTTACTCTTGCAACAAAAACATATTATGTGTGATATTACAATACTTCTGGTTTTGCAAACAGTTGTTTGAAAAGATTGGGTTACCAAAGCTTTACTGTTGATTTGTGCTTAATATTGATACATAATAAAAAAGAAAGAACAGTACTCTTCTGAACGATTACAAAATTGCAGATGTATAATTCTCGTTTTACCTTAGTCAAGTATTTTTTCATGGTTTTGTAAAACAATCTTTATATATATATTGCAGGAAGAATTTATTACACCAAAGAAACTGATGAAACAGGAGCGAATTGATGAAGATGAGGAAATATCGCAGACTTCCAAGCGATCTTCCACCAAAGAAGAAGATCAGTTTGGACCTCCAAAGAAACGAGCAAGAGCTGATTTGGAGATCAAATTGGAGAGGTAGGAAAATATCATAAGTGGGGGGGGGGACAAAGAAGAAGATCAGATCGGACCTCCAAAGAAACGATCTAGAGCTGATTTGGAGATCAAATTGGAGAGGTAGGAAAATATCATAAGTGTAGTAGTTTGATTTTCAAATTTAGAGTCATAAACTAATTGACAAAATGCCACTATGTAACTATGTAACTATTTTCTTCAAGACTGTGAGTTTAAGAAAATGATTTTGTATCATATGTATCATATTTGTTACTTCGATTCCTGTCTCAAAACTTTCTAAAAAATCTAGTTAAAGAAACAATTGAAACTTTTCTCATTTGACAGGATTTTTAAGGGTTAGTACACCTCAGTTAATCCACATCTTTGTATTATTTGGGTAAAACCTGAGATGCAAATGATTTGAAATATCTTTCTTGGCATATGGAGCCTATTTAGTACAAACTTTATTGGTCAATCGGTAATATCTGGTAAAAGAAACAGGGGGGGGGGCGGCACATCCCTAGTAGTTTGATTTTCAAATTTAGAGTCACAAACAAATTGATAAAATGCTACTATGTAACTAATTTCTTCAAGACTGTGAGTTTGAGATCAAGCTTTTGTATCATATGTGTGATATTTGTTACTTCAATTCCTGTCCCAAAACTTTCTAAACAATCTAGTTAAAGATACTATTGAAACTTTTCTCATTTGACAGGATTTTTAAGGGTTAGTACACCTCGGGGGGGGGGGAAACTTTTCTCGTTTGACAAGATGTTTAAGGGTTTGATTGTTGCAATCGAGAACTTATGTCTTTATTCTTTTTTTTATCTTTAGCTCGGACACTGAATCTGTCGCTAAAGCTGCTTCCTCATTGTCCGAGATGAAATCTGCATCACCCCTTATTTCACCCACAACCCCAGCTGGGGCCAGTTTAACTCCACAAGATCTTAAACACGTCCATCCCAAGAAACGCTACAGACTTCTATCCAAGGAAGAAACCAGTAATCTGGATTTAATTGCAGAGGTACAAAAATAGATGGTTGTGTATCACAGAAAAGCTCAATTTCAAAAGTCAACTAATAGTATGTTCATTTATAAGAACTGAGCTATTATGAGTGAAAAATTTTAAATACTTCCTTATTTGCAACAGCAATTTTTTGGGGAAAAATGTACTCTATTCATACAGCGTTGTTTTACATTTTGTCCAATTGTAAAGAAATGTTTTATTTGTGTAATGTAGATACACTAAGTACTTGTATTAAAAGGTGTTTATCAGAATAAATTTCATCTACAATAAGTCATCTTATAACTTAAACATTTCATCAAATGTTTTTTGATCATCAGTAAAATAATGCACAAAACCTACACAGCATTGTCACTTAAATTTCCTGACCTTATGTGGTTGCTGGAAATGTTGGATCAGCGTTGTTAATCCCTAAAATCATGATTTCAGGTTTCTGGCCTCCATCAATCTAGTGACGAAATCTCAACAATGAATGATAAAGAAAAGGCAGCTTTGGAAATTCTGACAGACATGAAAACTACACCAGAAAGATTTAGATCTTCAACTACAAGGTAACTTCAATCATATATTGATCAATATATGCCCTGATATGAAAAAGAATGAAAAATAAACTTACTTGCCAGGTCTGTGTTTCAGGCAACTGACAGATCGTCAAAAATGTTTTTACATTGAAATAGTGGGGGGGGGGGTCATATATTGGTAAACATATGCCCTGATAAGAAAGAATGAAAAATAAACTCACCAGGTCTGTGTTTTGAGCAACTGACAAATTGTCAAAAAATGTTTTTGCATTGAAATAATTGGTAAATACTTCTGCTTTTCCAAGTTTAGGATTTATAAAGCCATAGTTTTTTTGCCTTCCTTTCCAAAATTGATGTTGAAAATCTAGAAATGTTAAAGAACGAAAAACAAGTTTTGCCCACATACCTAATTTCAACCAGGGAGAAATATGTTTGTTGGTATAATATATTGATACAAGTAACAACATACAAGCTTTGATTTAACTTATATTGGGCATGTTTGATAAAAAAAACCAGGCGCTAATGTGTTTTAATGAAAAAAAAAATGAATAAAAGAAGAACAAAAAATGTTGCCAGCTCTGCCATCATCAACACACACACATATTAATTTATATTCATCAACTTTTAGCTCGGACTCGAGTGAACAACCTCTGCATCCAGCAACTCCTGGTCGTCAGCTCGGGGGGGGGGTGGTATGATATATTGATGCAGGTAACAACATACAAGCTTTAATTTAACTTATATTGGGCATGTTTGATAAAAAAAAACAGGCGCTAATGTGTTTTAATGAAAAAAAAAAAACAATGAATAAAAGAAGAAAAACAAATGTTTCCTTCTCTGCCATCAACACCCACCAACACACATTAATTTATATTCATCAACTTTTAGCTCTGACTCGAGTGAACAACCTCTGCATCCAGCAACTCCTGGTCGTCAGCTCGGGGGGGGGGTCAGTTGAAGATGCAAGGAAGTCCGGAAGCGAGGAGTTGGAGGCTGTGGAGGCTCTTCTATCCATCAAACAATCCCAACCTCCTCTTCCACCTTTGTCACCATCTCCTGTGAAGTCAAAATCGAAAGAAGAGCGGAAAGTCCAAAAACCACAGGTAAGTCGTTGAGCAGGATTTTGTTTAAATGCAATAAGTATTTTTGTGTGTTCAGCCGTTTGGCAAAACATTGTTGCAATCTTCAGTGATGTTAATGATATTTTTCAAAAATACTTCACATATCAAAACACATTATTGACTTGTATTCTCTAAGGGGGGGGGGTTAAGTATTTTTGTGTGTTCAGCCGTTTAGCAAAACATTGTTGCAATCTTCAGTGATGTTAATGATATTTTGCAAAAATACTTCACATATCAAAACACATTATTGACTTGTATTCTCTAAATATTAGCCAGAGCTTTCAAACGTATATTTTTTACGTTGTGTAAGAAGCTTTTTTCATCACAAAATTATTTCTTGAGTTCAAAATCATCCAATACTAATTTTGTGGTCAGAATTATTTTTAATTCTAAAAAACTATGACGTCATCAATGTTTTCAGCCCTTCGTTCCGCCGAAACGGGTTGTTTCCATGGAAACGTGCGCCCGCGTTCTTGAAATCGCCGAAGAACACAGCTACTTCAACACGTTGCCTGGCAACAACAGAGAGCATTATGACGCAACACTGGACCGTATGACGCAGCAAGTTTATAACGAGCATTCGTACAGGTAGAGATTTTTATAATAAATACTAAAATGAGACGTTTAAAATAGTACAGTAGTATTGGTATGAGGTAGGGATGTGCCAAAACTGCAAATGTTCTGTTTGGTCGAGCACCGAGCATCTCACTTTAATGCTCGGTGCNGCAGTTTTGGCACATCCCTACTATGATTTATATACGAGTGTGCCGTGATCGCTGGTCTGCATGGACGCTTCAGGGCTGACTCACTTTAATGCTCGGTGCTCGGCCGAGCACGCTCGGTGCATTATGACGTCACAAAAAATCCCCTTTCTACGTTTTAGCTGTACAAGGTCTCTTACGTCACCGGCGGTGTTTTATTGAGCTGAACATGCCCGCAAGGACGCGTTTTTCCACCATCCAATACATTTGAAAAATCATTAGTTTTTTTTTCTTGGATACCCTTTAGAACACTAGTTACGTGTGTTAGCNGTTTTAGCTCTACAAGGCCTCTTACGTCACTAGCGGTGTATTAAGCTGTTACAGGTCTCAGAAGAATACGTTTTTCCACAATCTAATACATTTGAAAAATCATTTGTCTTTGTTTATAGACACCATTTAAAACACTAGTTTCGTATGTCAGCAGGGCATGAATATGCAAATTTAACGCTCGGGTCAGTTTGTGTAACTGCTCGGCCGAGCACCGAGCAGCAAAAACAGCGATGCTCGGTACCGAGTACTCGGGTTCTGACTCGGCTCGGTCCATCCCTAGTATGAGGCATAGTACAATTCCATACGCTAAATGCCGTCTCAGAGCAGAACTATGACGTGAAAAATTTTTTGTCCACGTCTCACTTAACCGTTTTTGTTGAGATTATTCATGAAACGTTGCTCTTGACTTGATATACTTCGGTTGGAATTCGGATAAAGTCTATTTTTTTTTCTTTTACAGTTATTCTCCGTTACGATATGCATCATACTTCGAACAAGGTATTTGAATTGTTGATATTTTAACTTTTTTGCTCTATATCTTTTTATCAACATAACAGATAAACTTTTCTATAACGATCGTACGTTTTGCATTTAACCATTTTTCAAGATAACGTTTTTTTTATTTTATAACATTATTTTCTTGATGATTTTTGTGCTTCACTTCAGATTTCGAAACTGAAACTGCGACTTTCTCTGAAATGTCAGCAGCAGAAATATCAGCTGTAAGTATTTGATTACAGTTTTATTAAAAACAAATTATTCTTTCCTAAATGGACCTCCCACAGAATTTACCGTTTTTTTCATAAGTTTTCGACAAACTTTTAAATTTTCTCGCAGGCTTCGGCCGCTGAGAGGGTGAAGTTACGACGCGAATCGAAAGACACAAAAAAATCCCGCGTAAAATCGCGAATACCGGCTGCTTTACTGGATGAGCGGAAGGTTAGGCCTACGGTGAAGTTTAAACGTCGCAGTGAACTGGAGGAGATGTCGATACTTTACCTCATGTGGGGATTGGGTCTGGACCTCGAAGATATGAAGGTTCGTTTACAACATATATATTGAATTAAACTACAAGATGTTCCATTAGCCAAACGCATTGCTCCAAACTTTTATCTCTTACAATAGGAACACAAATTGGGTTTCAAACTTTTTGACAGCTTTACCGCATTTAATGAACTTTTCTTCTGTCTTTTACGTTGTTACGTCACAGCCTGCCTATTTATGACGTCATACTCTATATTTCACGTAACAACACGCCTATTTATGACGCCATATCTTATTATTTCATCACGACTTGCCTATTTATGACGTCATAGTCTGTATTGTTACGTCACAGGCTGCCTGTTTATGACGTCATACTCTATATTTTACGTAACAACACGCCTATTTATGACGTCATACTGGGGGGGGGGGTATTATTACATCACGACTTGCCTATTTTAGACGTCATAGTCTGTATTGTTACGTCACAGGCTGCCTGTTTATGACGCCATACTCTATATTTTACGTAACAACACGCCTATTTATGACGTCATACTCTTTATTGATACGTCACAGTTGTTACGCGCGGAGTACGAGGAAATGTTGAAGTTGGGTACGATTCCTTGGGTAAACGAAACCCACTGGGTGGCGCACCCGATCACCGGCATTCCTGATGCGGACGGTGATGCGAGATCCCAAGAGAGGAAGAGTAGAAGCAGAAGAGCGAAGAAGCAGGAAAATGTGACGACGAAGAACCACAAGACTGGATGTGCAAGATCGGAAGGTAACAACAACGAATAGAATTGGTGTAACTGTTCGTATTATTGCACATATACTAGTTGCACGTGATTTATCATGGGCAATACTTGAAAGTACCTGCTTTACCCAAAACAAATAAATTGTGCCAAAATTAGGTGATTGCTTGTCATTTTTAAACTGTGTCTTGCTGTAAACTTAAACTGTTTAATAGGGGTGAATATGGTTTATCTCTTTGTTGTATGTAACGTTAATGATCAATTAATGATAAGTTTTAAATTTTTTGTAATAACGCCTTTGATATACCTGGCGTACTTAAGAGTTGTCGATAAGTATGCCGTGATTGCTGGTCTGCATGGACGCTTCAGGGCTGATCCCAGTATGGGGGGGGGGACATTTTTAAACTGTGTCTTGCTGTAAACTGTTTAATATGGGTGAATATGGTTTATCTCTTTGTTGTATGTAACGTTTATGATCAGTTAATGATAAGTTTCAAATTTTTCGTAATAACGCCTTTAATATACCTGGCGAACTTAGAGTTGTCGATAGGTATGCCTTGATCGCTGGTCTGCATGGACGCTGCAGGGCTGATCCCAGTATGAATATATTCATCTTTAAGTTTCAAATTTATCATGAAGTATGCGCCCGATTTTTCCCCTGTTATCCTGTTTACAAGGTCGTGCTTAGATAATACCAGTTTAAAGTTTATCTCAGTGCAAACTGTAACATTATTCCTATATACAGGTTACTACAAGCTGACGGACAAGTCGAAGTTGATTCAACGTCGGTTAATGTACAGACAAGCTGACAATGCGATCAAACCCGGCAGTCGTAAAGGACTCGAACCTCANCCTGTTATCCTGTTTACAAGGTCGTGCTTAGATAATACAAGTTTAAAGTTTATCTCAGTGCAAACTGTAACATTATTCCTATATAAAGGTTACTACAAACTGACGGACAAGTCGAAGTTGATTCAACGTCGGTTAATGTACAGACAAGCTGACAATGCGATCAAACCCGGCAGTCGTAAAGGACTCGAACCTCACAGCACACCAGCTACAAACCTTGCCACCGAAAAATCACGCGAAGCTCGTCACATGATGAGGCGGATTGCGTCGGAGTTTGGTTCTGACGTCAGTGATTTGTTGAAGTACAATCAGCTGATGGTAAGTGACGTCATCGCTGTTTTTGACGTAATTCTTGCTAGTTTTTCGATAAAGGCGGACACATAATTCAAAATTTTGACTTTTTAGACACCTCTTCGTGAAAAAATGTAAAACAGAAAATATATAATCTAGCTTGGTTATAATTTCTGGTGTCTTCGACTACTGTATGCGCTACACAGTATAACGTTTAAATTTTGAGCTATTTTGGCCAATTTTTGTGTGTCTGGAATCAACGTCATTGTGAATGATGGGTTTTAGTAGATCTGTAGGCACTGAGCATTTGTTATTGCAATATATGCAAGCTTGCTAAAAAATACTAGCTAAAAACTGTTTCGTAGCGCGAAAAAAAACTCATAGCCCTTGTTCTAAACTGCTTCACCCATTTACTGAAATCTGCAACGTGGTGCAAAACCTCAACTTAGCAACAGAAACTCTAACATTTAATATTTTTCCACAGTTCCGCAAGAAGAGCGTTAAATTTGCTCGCAGTAGCATCCACGGTTGGGGGTTATTTGCACAGGAGACGATAGGAGCAGATGAAATGGTGATAGAATATGTAGGAGAACTTGTCAGGTCCAGTGTAGCCGACCGAAGGGAAGTCGTATACACAAAACGTGGTATCGGAAGTTCATATCTTTTCCGGATCGATTCTGATCACATAATTGACGCAACGAAATGTGGGAACTACGCAAGGTTCATGAACCACTCATGCAATGTAAGTCGTCTTTATGCTTTTGTGAAGTTGTTTGGTTGTTAGAGCATTATGCTTATATTTGAATAAACAGGCTTGATTTTGGGCTGACCTTGCACTCAGACACACTTGTGTGGTAATTTTAATGTCGTAAATGAAATTTTCCCGACTCGAATTTGAAAACAATAATTGGTACGAACCCGTTTAAAATTTTGGCAATTTAAACGACAATAAAGACAATAAAAATTTAAACAGTAAACATTATCTTAAATCTGTTCAGAATTTTTTCCCCGGGGGGGGGGTCGTTTCATCGTGGAGGCTTTCGACATCCCAGTCCAGAACAAAGAAGGTTAAGAGAGCATAGGGAATTACCTCCAGAGTTTTTAGAAAGAGAAAAACTTCGGCGTTCCATCAGTCCAGATTCATCTAGAGGTGCTCCTAGTCATTCAAGGTATGTCATCCTTAAGTTATCATTGTTTAGCTGGCATAGATTTATCTACATGTACTGAATACAGACAACTATGGTGATTACAGCTTTGATTTGCTGAGAATTTTCTTGTGATTAACCACAACAAAAAGTTACAAAAACCTATATCTTCTTTACAGTGTGGTTATAATGTTGACCCTGCTTTATTACATTGTTTGTAACAAGTGGTGGAATTCAGTTGGTTCGCACCAGTTCTATGGAACAGTCTCACCAAATTTTATGAGATCAGCGAACCGGTTAGCATTACTGGTTGGGGGGGGGGGGGGGGGGGGGGGGGGGGGGGGGGGGGGGGGGGGGGGGGGGGGGGGGGGGGGGGGGGGGGGGGGGGGGTGAATTCCACCACTGTTTGTAAGCCAATCATGCAATTATTAACTCAAGAATGGATGTTGACTCTCCACATCATCATCATCACTACCTTGATGCAAACGGTCGCATCCGGCAGCGATCTCGATCACCATCACCAAGCATACTTCAACGTACTCCTCCCCGCATCTGATCTCCCGTTCCTGTTCGTCAGGATCAGCGTCCTTACTCTCCTGGTGATCTCAGAATTGGAGATTCTCTTCCTGGTAGTCCAGACCTTATTCCAAGTTCAGCTGTTGAGTCAGGTTAGGACACACACTTAAGTTACCTGAAATATATATAACTTGGAAATTTTGATATAAGCCAAAACCCTTAGCACTCATATAATATATGAGTATTAACATTCCCTTTTCACTTAATTTTTTTTTAGCAGTAATACTTAGTAATAGTAATACCTTCTCTCATTTTTAGCCCAGTCCTAAAAAACTCTATTGGATTAAAGTCCTCTGCACTACATATATATATATATGTTTGGTTGTTAGAGCATTATGCTTATATTTGGATAAACAGGATTGATTCGGGGCTGACTTTACACTCAGACACACTTGTGTGGTAATTTTAATGTCGTAAATCAAATTTTCCCGACTCGAATTTGAAAACAATAATTAGTACGAACCCGTTTAAAATTTTGGCAATTTGAAAGACAATAACAATTTAAACAGTAAACATTATCTTAAATCTGTTCAGAATTTTTTCCCCTTAATAAACCGAAAAATGTATTTTTTCACACCAATCCCGTATTCCGAAATTCTTACGTAGGATTGTCAAACTTATCTTTTTGGAGTAAAATGTTACAGATCCTCTTCTTACAATCAACCACTGATGCTTAACTTTGCTTTGTCAAATGCCAAAAAGTTACAATAGTTTTTATTTTTTATTGCGTTTTTGTTAACATTTGCGTTTGCAGAAACTGACCCGAGCGTTAAATTTGCATATTCATGCCCTGCTAACATATGGGGGGGGGGATTACAATAGTTTTTATTTTTTTATTGCGTTTTTGTTAACATTTGCGTTTAAAGTATGCTTCGGTCGATCAGATATACTAACCATCCAACTCATTTAAATCCCTATAAAACATATCCCTATCAATAGGGATGTGCCAAAACTGCAAATGTTCTGTTTGGTCGAGCACCGGGGGGGGGGGGGGGGGTACTTAAGCCTCTTCATTATCGTTGCACAGATTGTCTTTGTGATTTAACTTAGTTCACTCAAACAGGGTTACTGATGGTAAACGTTCAAAGCATTTTCGAACACAAGGGGGGGGGGATCTAAAGGGTGTCTATGATTAAAAACGAATGATTTTTACATGCATTAGATGGTGGAAAAAACGCGTACTTAAAGGGCATGTACAGCTTAATAAAACACCACCGGTGACGTAAGAGACCTTGTAGAGTTAAAACGTAGAAAGGGGATTTTTGTGACGTCATAATGCAAAGAGCGTGCTCGGCCGAGCACCGAGCATTAACGTGGGATGCTCGGTGCTCGACCAAACAGAACATTTGCAGTTTTGGCAAATCCCTACTAACCAATCAAACTCATTCAAATCCCTATAAAACATATTCCTATGAACTGATTTCTTGTATTTCACCCACAGCCAAGCTGCTACGCTAAAGTGATTACGGTGGACGGGGCGAAAAAAATCGTCATCTACTCGAAAGACGTCATCAAGCCACAAGACGAAATCACATACGATTATAAGTTTCCACTGGAAGACATCAAAATCCCGTGCTTCTGTGGCGCCCCCACGTGTCGGGGAACACTCAACTGATGACGTCATCGCGCTGTTGATTTGCGTAGCTAGTAGTGACGTAGCGCTCGCGTGCATGACGTCGTCCGTGTAATGTACCGCATGGTGATTCCAATTACTTTCGGGCGTTTGATGCTACTACCTCTGAGGATTTAAAAGTTGGGGCCATGGCGGGTGTCGATTAAGGGAAATTCTCTATTTAATGATCAAAGCTTGTTTTTCTTACAGTAAAAATGTTTTTCAATTGTCATCTCGAAGTTTTGATTGCAGACGTTTAACGATTGTTAGAAGGGTTAGTTCAATTCTATTTAATCTGCGTTTTTGACTTCGTTCTATAAGTTGCGATCTGCCACAAAAACTACCATTATTTTTTATATGTACCAGTGTTTTCTACAAACAAAAGCACGGTTCAAAAGTTTTTTTTCGGTTTTCGGACCCATTTAAAAAAGCCTTCATTTTTCCTAGTCGCCGGTATTTTGCGCCCCCTGGTGGACTTGTTGTTATATTGTTTCTATGTTTTCTTTTTATAATTGTTCCGTGTGCGAAAGGGCAAACGAAGCCAGATTTTTTCGTTTCCTTTTCCTACTGTTAAATACACGTACAGTGCAGCTAGCACTGTTCCAACCTAATTCGCCAAGTTTACTTCGGTTTTTCAGACAGGAAAGGCTTTAGCTTGACTCCTGTTCTGGTTGAATCATTATTACACAAAGATATTCAAACGTTAAAGCAAATTGAAATCAGCAAACTTTCGAAATTATATGATTAAAAGGACAAGCAAGCATAGCCTGCTGCCTTACCCCAAATGTTTCAATACATTAAATAATACTTAAGCCTCTACATTATCGTTGCACAGATTGTCTTTGCGATTTTATTCAGCTCACCCAAATATTCAAACAGGGTTACTGATGGTAAACGTTCAAAGCATTTTCGAACACAAAAGCAAAATTCTAGCCCCATGACAACAGTTAAACCGAGAAGCAGGGTAAAGTGTAATTAAGTATTACTGGTATTGACTTTGTGCAATAATGTAAGATGACACGGTAAAGGTAAATGATGTGATGGCTAACTGACGGACACTGAATAAGCAAATCACTGAATTACCAGAACCAGTATGTTTGGGTATAATCAGGTCTTATATTTTTTGTGCAAACACCAGCTGCAGAAAAAGTCCACAATTAGTGTCAAAAACAGAAATACTTACAACTTGTAAATGTATGCAATGTATAACTTCAAACATGTAGCTTTTCGCAAATAAACAAGCCAGCAAAAATGGTCTATCAATAACACCAATCGGAATAAGACGTTAATTCGTGTTAAAACACTTAATAACCCGTCGTCTGCAGGCTGGCAGAGTTGCAATTTGCCACAATGGGTGTTATATTGGCCACATTATGTCGCTATCGAGCAATCAAATTAGGCGAACCAAACCATTGTCGCTAGGTGAAGCGAAGAGCAATAAATCGCACAACAATGAGCTTAACTTTTCGTCTGGCAAAGGCAAAGTTCTGCTTAACTAAGAAACGGGTTTAACTTTTGCTCAAATCAAACTATCTGATATCATATTAATCTGTATTTCCGTGCTGTAATAATTAAATTGGGGGGGGGGGGGGGGGGGGGGGGGGGGGGGGGGGGGGGGGGGGGGGGGGGGGGGGGGGGGGGGGGGGGGGAATCAATTAAAATACTTTTACATGGACAACTAAACGCACTATTTACAAATCTGATAGTAGGTTACTTCTACACTCTTAAAAGCCAAATAGAATAAAACACGGCGCCCTGTATGTAATGTCACACGCCCTTTGCACCTTTTTATCGCCAGCCTTTACGTTTAGTAGAGATTCACGTCTACTGAGCAGCGTTTGTTTTATGTAGTTTGCGTTTATTACCGATAATGCACTGAGCAATGGCTGGAACGTGCTGGAAACAAAGCAAGTCGTTTTATCACCTCAATACATCGTGTAAACATAATTAATAATTTTTACTTGAAGAAACATAATCCACATTATGTTGGGACACAATTGACCAACAACTTATCGATGTAATATGTTAAAGTTGACAGTGTTTTACTTTCAATAACGGCCTGCAGTGCTAAAATGGTTGCCGACCCCTGATTTAATGGCTTCTATATAACCATTATTGTAAACTCGCGACGAGTTCGTTACCGGCCGTATAGTTTTTTAGGTTAAATGCTATAAAACATTTTGCTCATGTATTCCGGCGATAGTAAACTAATTTAGGCGTTTTCATAGGTAAATATCTGTAGTACTTGGAAAGCCGGTCCGCGATAAAAATTTTATGTTCAAAAATGATCCGCAGTACAACAATTGCTGCAGCAAAAGCAACAATAAGCAAATTCTGCCAAACCATATTGTTGCAAAACAAACCATGATAATACACATATATTACAGCAACTAACTATTTTCAAATAAAACTTTCAGCAAAGTCAATTTCATTCACCTTGTATTAGTCGGTCAGTGATTCGACTGATTGTTTAAATCTGAACAGGAAACAACACGGTACCCTATGTGTGAAGTCACAATTAGTCGCTGTCACCATTTTATCGCCGTACTTAAATTTGGGTATTTTCAATGCTTTTCTTATTATGATTGTATAAATTTGCGGGATTAAATTTTTCGCACAGGTACTGAACTGAAGAGGCAAATAAGATTAGTTTAAATATGTACTATGTTACAGTACTGTGTACAACGGCTGACTCTGTTTGGCCTTGGGTTTTGTGCCCTGGGTTTTGGATTAGATTCACAAATTACGTCATGGCAATCATAGTTCTATGTACTAATAACAGTTTAATTTTATTAGCCAATCTTATACAACAACACAAGCAAAACGATTATAAAAAGCCATATGGGTATATGGGGGGGGGGGGCTTTTTATTTCGCCGATTGATTAACCTAGCCATTGGTATGAGTGTCATACTGATTTGCTGACAAAAATATTTCAATTTTACTTTTAGGCCTGATTGTTAAGCAACAAATGATTTTATTTACCTGCTGACACCGCTCCAGGTGGTCCTGCGTTGCTACAATACGGTCCGTCTACATATCCAGTTAGCAGGTCTTCAAAAGTAAAGGATTGTGTCGTGCAACCATGTGAGTGTTCCAAGTAAAAATATCCAAAACTAATTCGAACTCTGTAGCCGGAGGGCGCTTTCACACTGAAAAACAAACAAAACAGTTTACTACATACAACATGGGAACAGTTGCTATTTCTAAAACAGTTTATAACAGTGTTTCATACCGGAACGGAACGAAACCAAATAACGTTATTCGTTCTGAGCAAATTATTTATTTCGGTATTTCGTTCCGGACCGATATTTTCATTTCGTTCCGGTCTGACCGAAATAAATTTATAACGGTACTTTTTCGGTATTTCGGTCTTAACAAAAGAACATTTCTTTCTGGTCTTCACAACTATTAAGCATAAAAAGAAAGAAAGTTGCAACACACAATAATTATTGTCGGTAGTTGTTACGTCACATAACATTTGTCAATGATGGTCAAACGGATGTGAATTGTAGGAGCTGAATTTTTATTACATCTTATCGGCGCGAAAATTTGTTTGATGTCAAATGTCTAGAACGAAATACCGGAATAAAAAATAGCGGTATTTCGTTCCGTTCCGGGGGGGGGGGGATTAAAGGTCGTAAAACCTGTTTTAACTAGTCACAAACACCGCATTCTGTGCTTGTGGTTATAATGACTTGTTTTGTTTTTATGTTTGCTGTGTGATTCAGTCCACTCTTCACGTCGATTAATATATCTGGCGAGAGATTTTCTGAAATATTTGCACAACTATAACTGGTGGACGCAACGCTGTGGATATAACGGGGGGGGGGTAGGTTTGCTGTGTGATTCAGTCCACTCTTCACGTATATTAATATATCTGGCGAGAGATTTTCTCAAATATTTGCACAACTATAACTGGTGGACGCAACGCTGTGGATATAACGTTGTATTAACTATTTACAATATAAATAGTCAAAACAATATTATTGAATAAAGTGAACCAAACACAATAAGCTACATGAATTCGACATTAACACGGCTATTGGATATTATAAAAGGCCAGGGAATTGCCGAAATTTCGTTTTAAACTGCGAGTTATCATTACAATATCAAAAGTACAGTATGAGCAAACATGATACAAATATTAATTCTCCACACAGAACACAAAACAAAGTTGAAAAAGATTGCCGAAAAAATGAAAGGAAATGAAATCTTTTCTCGTTTCATCAGAGTTTCCTATGAAATGCTGGATTCCTACAAAAAACATGTGATTATAAACGGAAATATCTGTCAGATACAATTGGTACCTACATTTGTCGAATGAAGTTCTGTAGTTAAGTACAGCGGCTCTGCAGCAAGATGAGGTGAAACAAAACCTTTTGTTAAATTAATCTGTTTTATTGTTGTGAGTTTTTGTCCCTTTTTCGGGTAATCGTTGGTTTTCACCAATATCGGTTAAATAACGTTAAAAATAACCGTTTTCTTGTTACAACAAACGGCCAAACATTTTTCTTTGCGAAACACGTAACACTGAAAAAATGCTCGAAAAATTAATTGCCACGGGTTTGGTACGACAGCTTCTGGTAAACGATGAGACCATAACAGGACTGTGGTGTTGGCACACAGAATAAAATACTTGCTTTTCATATCACTTAAATACATATTACCTTGCTTTGTTTTGTCGACTGTTGCGTAGGTGTCACTAGTAAACGATACGGATTCTTGTGAGTCAGAGTACAGTGGATTTATTCTTTCTTCTTTTTCGCTGTTTTCTGCATTGAGATGTGTTTTGTTGTAAAATCTAGCATTTAACATTCCATCATGTTTATTTTGTCTGCTTTTACTGCTTAACAAGTAAAGGCTTAAGACAAAACGCTCAACATACTTCAAAAGGAGTGGAAAAGTCTCTGAGTAAATACTTTTGTCGAACATAAATGATTCAGAACTCGTCATGTAAAAAGATACATGCGCTTGCATTAATACCAAAAATCCAAATGTTAAATAACAATTCTAAACAACAACGCGAGAAAAATATAAATAACTTATATATAGCGTATATAGTAAAGATGCGACATCTGTGAAGAAACGAAAATATTGCAAAATGTACATTTGGGTGAAACATTGCGATATTTGCATGAGCGTTAAAATTGTGACAGGAGAGCCCTTACAATAAAAGTATTTACCAGTAGTCCTATAATATACAAACACTATAACAATTTTTACCTTGTGTCGACATATATCTGTCAAGAGTTGCCTCAGAGTTTATTCCTCCATAAATCGGGTTTATTCGTTCTTCCTTTTCGGATTTCTCCACTTAAAATACATAACGAGGTGATGTTATATAGTTCCGTGCATACAAACGCACAACTTACTTTCGTTTTTTGCCGTCATGTCGACTGTTGCATATTTTTCTTGAGGCTCTTCTTTGTTGGTGTCAAAAATGTGAAAAAGAAATAATTAACTTTTAGTAACGTTTTGTCTTTTGTTTCATGATTTAACAACTTATCAGACTCTTCACGATTTCACGATTTAACAATCAGGCTCTTCACGAATAATCAGGCTCTTCACGAATAATAAAATGACTCTATTGCAGCTTATAATGCTTTTCCCCTGGTTTAGCTACTTCTTAAGTTAGTAACCTGATTGTTTTGGAGTGTGATTTCGGCGGATGCAAAACAGGCTTGCTCCAAACCCTGTGGCAACGAACACAATGCCCCCAACAACACTTGCAGCTATTATGACCGTTTGGTCGCCCGTGTCTGGTGGAGTTGGGTCAACACCAGTAAGGTACATATAAGCACTGAGCGACTCACGAGGAAAGTTACTGGATTTGAGAGTGAGTTCGTATTTCTGGTCATGTGTAGATATCTGAAAATGTATAGAGTAACCTAACTGAAAGCCTACGAGCAAATGGAAAATATTTGACAAATCTGACTCTTCGTTCCAGGTTTAAGTAAAAGGTCTGTAAAGAGCTTCCATCATTAATCGAGATGTTGCAAGATGGACAATCAACATTTTTGCCTGCACATAAAGTTATAAAATGTACATCACAAAGTATTGACTTTTTAATGAGCTTTATTCCGTTTATACCATTAGCTGTTAACATCCATTCATCCACTGAAGGATTGGACAAAAACTGAAATATACATCGTCCGAGTTGAACATCATTATGGCTGCAATTAACAACGTTGCTGAACTCCGTAACGGCAGCAACTAAATAAAACAAATACTTGAAAGGCGCTTCTTTGGCTGAAAAGAAAGTATATTATCCACACTTACATAAAAGGGGGGGGGGGACAACGTTGCTGAACTCCGTAACTGCAGCAACTAAATAAAACAAATACTTGAAAAGCGCTTCTTTGGCTGAAAAGAAAGTATATTATCCACACTTACATAAAACATCGACAAGCACTATGTGATGTGCGGTTCCAAAACTGTTGTTAATTAAACAAGTATAATTTCCCCAGTCGGATCTTGTCAAATTGTTTAATTTCAGAATAGGAGTGTTTTTATCAGCTTCTCGGTCGTTAAGGGGAGTTATCCATTCAAATGACGTATTCAACTCATTTTGATACAAAACACTGCAGTTTAAAGTCAAATCATCTTCAACCTTGATTTGTTCTGTGTCGTTGAAGCCACATCTTATGCGAGGAATTTCTACAAACCATAGCACTTAGATATTAGGTAATTTTGCTTTAATTGCCATTAATTCATGGTTACAGCGACTTACTTTCATTTTCTTGTACAACAATTAATTCTAGTGGTTTGGAATTATCGAATCCATGGGCGTTTGCAGCAAAACAATGAACTGATTGATACGAGCTAATATGCTCAGTTATGTTGCATGACCCAAAAGTTTCGTTTGTAAATTGGAAAGTGCAGTTAGCTTGTGGATTGGCATCGCTCTCACAATACAACGTTACATCTTGATTTCCATTGAGAAGTACGCGTGAACCGGTGTGAATGATATGGGTGGACTCTTGTGGTATTACAAGTGCATCATACGGTTTGTCTGAAAATTTAAAAACAGAAAAAAGTCTGACTACCTGGGCGTTTTTGACAGATCACAAACATAAAATAATTTCAATTCTCCTTACACAGAACAACAATGTCAAGATTTGCGGTGGAGTTTTGAAACAAGTCAGTTGTGTGGCAAAAATATCTTCCTGTTTCAAATCGTGTGAGATTCTGCAAAACTAAGTTTGAACCATTGGATGCAATGGTGTTTGATGGAGTGATCCATTGGAGAGTTGTCTTAAGTTCTTGGTGGTAATCAATCCCACAAATTAATTTCAACGTTTGTCCTTCTATTGCTGGGGTAAGTTGTTGGATTTTGGCTGTTCCTGCCATGATAATTTGATATCATAGGTTGAGGTAAACCTGACAAAATACACAACAAACGCACTTGATTCTACCACAATTATTTGCTTTATTAGACTTATTGTGGATCCTGCACAATTCGAAACTTGACACGTCACAAATCCTGATTGGTTGAAAAATTGCTGAGTGTCACATAATGTGGAAAATACGGTTTCATTGAATTTCCAAAGGCAAGTAGCGGAATCTACGTCGCTTGTGCAATGAAGAGAAACGTTTTGAAACGAATTGAGGAATATTGTTGAATCCGAAATTATTATGTCATTGGAAATATCAACTGTTGTTTTCACGTTACCAGGTTTCGCTAAAAAGTATTTAGTGTTTGCAGAGAAAAATACCAAGATCTTTAGACAATTGATAATGCACTTACAAAATACATTGATAGTGATGGTATCAGATCTTCCAGATCCCTTATATACTCGTGTAAAAGGTGTTTGAGCTTGACAGAATATTTCCGAACCGTTGTGTTGTTGTTGAAGATGCAGATTGTACGATTTTCCCTAAAAAGCAGCACGGTAACGATTTTCAAATATTCAATCTTAGTGAAATGCGTAATGATCTTAAAAGCAAAAAAGTTTTTAAAACAAAGCAAATACTTTTATAATGAATGTTGTTTTTCCATCAATAACAAACTTGGTCATAGTTCCTTCTGGTATTGTGTCATCGTATAAACATAATAAGGTAAGAGTGCTTCCGACCGTATAGCAAGGTGAAGGCTTGAATTGTAATGTAACAGATGGCGCTGAAAAAAAATAGCAAATACGAAAAAAAGATGTAGGGAAAATATACAGCCGCTGATCGGAGCCAAAATTCAACGCTTTCACCTTTATGTGTGTTTGGCTGCTGAGATTTCTATTGCGCAACCAATCGTGTCAAGTAAAGAGAATATGGTTTACATTATCTATTTTATCTTATGACAGAGTGCAAATATAGGGGGGGGGGAGATTTTCTATTGCGCAACCAATCGTGTCAAGTAAAGAAAATATGGTTTACATTATCTATTTTATCTTATGACAGAGTGCAAATATAAAACATATTTCCACAAACCGTTCCAGCATTGTAATGCAACCTGCCCCGACCATTGAGCTGGGGGGGGGGGGGGGGGGGGGGGGGGGGGGGGGGGGGGGGGGGGGGGGGGGGGGGGGGGGGGGGGGGGGGGTGCAATCAACTTTGCTATGTGTAACCACATCGGAATTTCTTGGACCCCAGGGGGGGGGGGAGGTGATTGCAAGAACTGTAACCAACTTGAAATTTACTTCGGATTCTCATGGTAATACCATAAACAGAACAAGGTGTTCCATAGCATGAAGAATCCATCTTAACTTTAGTATGTTCAAAGGATGTGTTCATTGGAATTTTTACTTCCAATGTTGTAATAATGCAATTTCGATTTTGCTTCAATGATGAATTAAATTCGCTGTATTGAAACTCTCCATGTTCCCAAGGGGGGGGGGTGAGCATGAAGAAACCATCTTAACTTTAGTATGTTCAAAGGATGTGTTCATTGGAATTGTTACTTCCAATGTTGTAATAATGCAACTTTTTTTTGCTCCAAATATGAATTAAATTCACTGTATTGAAACTCTCCATGTTCCCAAGTACAATCAACTTTGCTATGTGTAACCACATCGGAATTTCTTGGACCCCAGTACAAATCATCTGGGTAGTTTACGGTCCATGTCACCTTTTCTACCGAACCTGTATTACACACTTGAGCTGTGTACAATACTCCTATGTACCCTGTTGCCCAGGTTGTATCAGTAGGTGTAATGTCGAAAGTACCACAAAAGCATCCTGCAAAAATTGTTATGGTAGTTTGTTAGTTTGTCCTTTTCTATGATTGGACACAGTTCCCTTTTTACCGCGGCGTGCAGGTCATATGACATTAGGTAGTTCGGTAAAAGTTTAACTTTACGCCAAACAAGACTGTACTAAGTTAGTAACACAGGAGCATCAACAGAACTCAAGTTTTTTTTTGTGAAATTATCATATATTTTTCATGATCTTTTGCAAAATATTACACGATGATTTATTGTTACAACTTTTCGGGGGGGGGGGGGGGGGGGGGGGGGGGGGGGGGGGGGGGGGGGGGGGGGGGGGGGGGGGGGGGGGACAACCAAGTTTTATTTACCAACTTACCTAAGCTTGCAACCGATCCGCACCAAACAATGAGGAAAATAAAACACGATTTAAACATGTTAATCTATCTGTTTCACCGAAAAGAGATTCACTTCAATCGATCGCTAGCAAAAAAGTTTGTGTGCTCGGGGGGGGGGTGCAACCGATTCGCACCAAACAATGAGGAAAATAAAACACAATTTAAACATGTTAATCTATCTGTTTCATCAAAAAGAGATTCACTTCAATCGATCGCTAGCAAAAAAGTTTGTGTGCTCAGGTTCGTTCGTAATAAAATTTCACAAAATAGCAAAGAAACAACGATTAGGTTTTCAGTCAAGTAGACCTAAAATAAAATTAGCAAGTCAGAAAAAGATTATTAAGGACGAAAACATCTAGTTTAAGCACTATCTCAAAATGCTTATTTATTTCTAGTTATGTTGCAAACATATACCAAGCGTAAAACGTTAGTTACTGAGGTACATAGAAGCTAGCGTTTCGGAAATATATATGCTTATCTCGAAATTAAAATAGGTCACATTTAGCGTTGCTTTGGTTTTATATCCATCGCAAATTTCTCACGGTTTGTTTTTATGCAACTCTGATTTTGACTTCAAGGGAAAAATGATAAAACGCTTTCATATTTTTGTTGACTAATAGACTTGGTACTTGACAAATTTATTGATCTGCAAACGTTTCTGATAGTCAGTCACGCAAGGAAAGTGAAACACATGCCTCAAAAGACATATAGCAGTGTTGATTTATCCTTTGTTTTTGTGTTTATCTCACTTTTCAGTTGATAACTGGAAAATAAATTGCTGAAGCAATCACCTGACCTTTCTTAAAGAATCAGAAACAGGAGAAATATCAGAAAACTTTGACATTTTCCGAATCGTTGGTGGAAATAGGATCGTTTGTGTTTGAGAGTTTTTAAATGTTACAAAAAAATTTGAAACTTAAAAAAAAAATTAATGAAAGTTGAATTCTAGATTGTATCGAGGCCGGAAAGTGCTGCTGGAGCTGTATTATCTAAAGCTTTTCAGAGTACTTTTTGAAAAACAACAAGCTACATTCTACTAACTACCATAAAAATTGTTTATTCACTTCGAATGAACATTTATTTAGGAGGCAATCAACCAGTAATCTGTTTTATCCAACATGACGAATGTGAGAAACCATGTAACCTGGCTAAATGTATACAACTACGTACAACTGGTAAATTAGTTGAAGTCTAGCTGTTTTTTTTTCCCATTTGGCTTAGGCAAGCAAAAACAAAAACAAAAGTTGCCACCAGAAAGCAATTATATCTAAACCTTCTGTACATGAAAAAAGGGCCCTGTCTCCGAAAACTTTTCGCTGAAGAATTGACCTTCCGATCCAAAACAGTATAATGTAATCAAAAATATATTTTAGGTTTGGTAAACATAAAAGAATACTAAACTAGTTATTTAAATCACCAAGTGTTTAAAACACAGTTACAAAACACCTTTTATCGCCCAAAGCAAGTCGTCGTCTGCAGGGTGTCGTAACTTGCCACAAGGTGTCGTTTGTTGACCACATAGTGTCGGTGTTAAGCAGCAAATTATGAATCTGTGACTAGAGGTAACAAAGAGTAAACTGAACACTGAATGTTGTGTAAATACTTTGTAAGGAACTAAAAAACTAGGCATATTTTTGGGTCATACATGTGTGTTTTTACTAAATCTGCTTTCGCGAATACGTAACAGTTTTGTGTTCAAGTTTTGTTATACTTTGAAACAACGAAAACCTGCGGCAAAAGCAATGTCTGCATCAAAACCGCTAGGGGGGGGGGGATTTACTAAATCTGCTTTCGCGAATATGTAACAGTTTTGTGTTCAAGTTTTGTTATACTTTAAAACAACGAAAACCTGCGGCAATAGCAATGTCTGCATCAAAACCGCTAGCTCTATGAGTGATCCATTTAAACTTCTTATTAAGCTCTTTGTGGTAATCCATTTCGCAAAGCAAAGTCAAAGTTTGTGCTTCAATTGCTTGGGAAAGTTCTAGGACTCTGGCAGTTCCTGTAATGGTATTTACATAATATTGTAAGGTAGCCGAGGATTATTAACCTTGGTAATTCTACACAAACTTACTTTGTTTTACCACCACTATTTGCTTCGTTTCACTTTCTGGGGGGGGGGTAATTGCTTGGGAAAGTTCTAGGACTCTGGCAGTTCCTGTAATGGTTTTTACATAATATTGTAAGGTAGCCGAGGATTATTAACCTTGGTAATCCTACAACAAACTTACTTTGTTTTACCACCACTATTTGCTTCGTTTCACTTTCTTCGGTTCCAGCACAATATTAAAACATTACACTGGACAAATCCTGATTGGGTGAAATGTTGCCTTAAGTAACATGAGGTAGAAATCTCAGTTTTGTTTATTGTCCAAACACAGTTTTCTGAATCTACATCATTAGTGCAATACAGCGAAACGGTTTGAAAGGAATTAAGAAGTATTGTTGTTCCAGAAATAATGATGGCTTTCGAAGTGTCAACATTTGTTTTCACTAATCCAGGTGGCGCTGAAACGTATTTTCAGGTTAGCAAAACAGATAGTTCTTTGTGTAACTGTTTATTATATACTTACAAACTATATTGATGGAAACGACGTCGGATCTTCCAGTTTCTGAATATATTTGGGTGAAAGGTGTTTGAGCGTGACAAAATATATTTGAGCCATTGTGTTGTTGTTGTAACGGCAGAAAAAATACTTTGCCCTTTGACACATAAAGTTTTATTTGTAATGCATTTTTTGTGTTTACAAACCTATTTATTATAACTTATATTTAACCTTTGTAACTGTCATATTCTTTTCTCCGATGAAAAAATTGTCAAATTTCTGTGCGGCAAAGTGTCATTGTACAAACATGATAAGCTTAATGTGTCACCAACCACAATACAAGATGTCGAGTGTTAGTGCTATAGGATCGACAGCTACAGTCTGGAGATAACGAGCATCAATAGTTTGTTTGTTTTTTAAGAAAAAAACTTACAAATTGTTAACACACAAACTTACTTGAAAGTGTGAAATCCGAATTAAGTAAAACACAGAAAAAAAAGGATAACGAAACCCCCAATCCCATGTTTACCTAACTGATGTTACTGTTGTTTGAAAACAGATAAGATCACCAATGAACACACTTTGGTGTGCTACATTAACACGTATCCTAAAAGGCACTTTTGAAAAGCTATCAACAAAACCACGTTCCAACATTTAAGTATTATCCACTGACAATGGCTGTTGTAAAACTATTTTTACCGTGTTTGGTTGGTCGTAACAAACAATAAAGGGATATTTGTATTTCGGGAACGTTTTGTAAATATCGTAACGTTTGCAGAACACTAGACTGCTATTTGCAAAGAAATCGTCTAACGTCGTTATAAAAGACATCAAATCGTTTACAATCACATATGATATTATGATATTTATATGTGCCTACATGGGCATTTATATGTGCCTACATGGCATGCCTACATGCCATGGTAAACATTAAGAGAGATAGACAAAAGACTTATATGAACATTGGGGGGGGGGGAAACGTCGTTATAAAAGACATCAAATCGTTTACAATCACATATGATATTTATATGTGCCTACATGGGCAGTTCCATGGTAAACATTAAGAGAGATAGACAAAAGACTTATATGAACATTGAATTAAACATCAATTAATAGCTACATTACTGGTGGAGAATTTTTATTGCTACTCGAACCGACGTGGCTGCAAAGAAATCTGTGACAATGCCATGTGGAACCGCTACGCCGATGACATAAGTAACATAAAGGTAATTGATTACTAATAGGCCAGGATGTTCCACACATCAAAAGATGCAGTCTTTGGGGAATATTATTTACACATTTTTAATCCAACGGGAAACTCAGGTTTCGTCGCTACAAAGTCCACATCGACTTTCGTTTCTCACATATAAAGTTTAGGATGACAATATTTTTGTTGTACATTTGCATTTACTTTCATTAGCACGCTGACAAAAGTAACACAAGGCATAGAAAAATACGAGCAAGCAAATCTGCACCCAGTCAGAAAACACTGCTGTAAAGTGATAAAGAATGTGCCGTAACCAAATGTTGTGGCATTGTTTTTTTTTCTGTGTTTATATTTCAGTTTAAACTAGTCCAATACGGATGTTACCAATGGGTCTTACTCAGTATCGTACATTGATGTTTGCTTTTTAGCATAAATTCGCTGGTTCGAATCCAAGTTTCCAAGTTTAGTTCAATTTGTCTCGCTTGCTTTTAGGTGCGCTGACTCCTGTTATATTTACGGTGGTAACGGCAAACTGCAAAGTGACCAAAAACAAATTCTACTGAAGTACACAACTACCCTTTATACATGTATAATTACAGACAAAAGCAATTGCACTTCAAAACCGAAACGTACTGACTGAAAATCCATCATAGGCTACTACCAATACAAATGCGACCAAAAATAAAAATGAAAGTAATTTCAAAGAATAACTGCACTACTGAGATCCAAGCCGACCATTTTTTTCCGTTGCTGTAATTATAAATACAATATGTTACCTTGGTGAAAGTAAAAAACGTAAGTATGTGGTTGCACTTCAGTCATTAATCATTTCGATTGATTTTTTTTTCTGGAAGGTCAAATAATATTTAAAGCGGGAAGTATAATAGAAATGGGCCGTAAAGAAAAATAGGAACGGAATTAATTATAAGCAAACAGTACAACAAGAACACACTATAACTTCAGCAACGGTAAATAAGATTATTACTTAAATGTTCTTGGTTGTTTTAAACCACTGATTCACCCACACTTGTTATACCGGAATTACTCTAGCACTCGGTTAGCCGATCCTTGGTTTGTGGGTATCCGCTTTGCATCTTGGCTTCGTTTACATCTCCCGAAGAAGTCTTGAACAAGAGCAGTCCTGAAGTTCTTGTCCATGAAACTGTACACGACCACATTCACTAAACTGAAAGTAAAACAAAACTGCTGTAGCTAATAATAGGGAAATAGTTAATATTACGTGTTTTTAATCACACTTAGTCCAGAACACGACCACAAAATCTCGCTAAAAGTAATGTTATTCTTACGGTTTTGGCATTTTGCAATTTAATATTAAATATCTGTATTAACTATGCCAAAATTGTGTGACGTCACATAACGCAACGTCACTTCCGTGTTTGCTAATTCTTTATGACACCAGTACTGGATTACTGACCTGTTGGACATGCTGAGATAAAAACATACCAAGTAAGGCTTGGCAAAGTTGTTGCAATTCAGTGCATGAGAATAGCTGAGAATCAACACGACCAGAAGCGGAACTGCAATGAAATAAAAGTATTTCTTTGTGATATGAATACATACCAAATAGGCCATGTACAGGGTAAATATCACAGCTCATGTAGATTTATGGCGGTTCTAATAAAAAAGCTTTTCGCCATCAAATGTAACTAAAAATTCGCTTAATCTAAGACACCATTGAAAACAAACATTCAGACAAAATGCCAAACAATTTTAGCTCAATTTGTACGAAACTAACAACATGCTCCATATGTTTCAGAAACAACCGGCAGGCCATGTTGCCAATAAAAAAGCGTTTGTATAGTCCACTACAAAAGACATTTGTTGGAGCGAAACAAAATAAATTGCATTACGTAATTGTCCAAAATAAAGAAACAATTGGAACAGACCTAAGGTGACTGTGAATCCGACTTGCATGATTGCCAACATCTTTAAACGCGGTTCGATCCCTTGAATTTTTAATCCGAGATTTTCCTTGCAGTTCTTTGGATTTGATGAAATTTCGGCGTAAGGCCACCACCGACAAGATATTGATAGCAGTCTTAAATTGATCAGGAGTTACGGTTTTGCAAATAATTTGAAAACTACTTGTTCAAGATTATTAAAACGTCGTTAAGCGGCGCAGCTCATGGTTAGAGCTTACATTCCAAAAAAACTTTCTTGCATTTTTACCTAATTATTTTCTGCCACCAAGCTTTATTGACCACTAAGGAGATTTTATATTCACAACCCACAACCCAATTAGAATTTAAAACATGAATAGACTATCTTTAATCTTGCTCTTGTGCATAATATACAAAGTGTTTAAACTTATAAGCTGATGTGTTAATTAAGCATCTTTTTTAACGTAGCCAAAACCGAAAGTTAAATTTTACCATCAGCAGGAAAGGCGTTATATATCCGAAAATTATGTAGGCAGCAGTGGGGGGGGAATCTGGCTCCCTAAAATTCGTCGGTATCATTTGAAATACAAAGACGGTATAAGAGTATGAGAAAGTGAATGCACATTGAAAGAAACCTGAAAAATATTAGAAAAACAGACTAAAATGTTTAAAGGCGTTTAATAGATAGTTTAAATTTTGTTCAGAATGATTTATATTTGTTTGCTATGACCGGTTTACAAACAATGATATGTAGTGGCTTAACAAATCATCAAAAGTACAACACTTCATAAACGTCAAGCAAAAGAGTTTATTGTGCTGCACAAACTCTTTTGTTGTGCTAATTCTACATTATCTTACTTGGTAAGATTGATACCAGGAGTGAAACAGACCACACGACAGCCAAGCCAACGTTGACGGAACGACTGTCCTGCTCACGGTAAACCATCGGACGCTTGATGGCGCTCAAGCGATTGTAGCAGAGAAATAGCAGGTGATAGAGCGTGGATGCAAAGCCAAGTTGAGTGAAAATTCCACCAGCTATTGCTTCCGGAGATCGTAGAAGTTGAAGCGTACGTTTGGCGATTTTATCAGGAGTTGAGTTCAGTGACCAGGAAAAGTTGTAGATTGTGACAAAGAAAATCTGAATTCCTGTGACAACATAGTTCACGAAACCAGATTGTTAGTAGGACCTAAACTTGATTTTAGGAAAATACGTTTTTATCGGAAAGGATAGAATTCAGTTCGCCAACCCAAATTGCGACACAAATAAAGTAGGGTTTTGTTTTTGGCACGACAATGTGGGGGGGGGGATTTTAGGAAAATACGTTTTTATCGGAAAGGATGAGAATTCAGTTCGCCAACCAAAATTGCGACACAAATAAAGTAGGGTTTTGTTTTTGGCACGACAATGTTTTTTTTTTTTTTTTTGAGAAAAAACTCACCAGCAAGCATATCAACCAAAGCAAGCGAAGCTTTAATTCTGTTGTAGTTTTCATTAAATCCTTTGCGTTTGGCCAAATGACATCGGATCACAAATCCGTTTCCCATCACGATAAACAGACCCAGTAAAATAACCAGGGTCATGAAGATAGAAGCACCTGCCCTGCTGCAATCTTCACAACCAGCAAGTGTGATGTTACTGCAGGTTGTTAAAGCAGCATTATAGCAGAATGGTGACAGTCCGCATAATATGGATGCATTGATGTGTGTGGAAGCCCGAGTTGCATTAATTAAGAGTGGCATTGAAGTTTGCTCAACTATAACAAATGGTATGATGAATACTCTCCTTGGGATAGTTGCTATTTTTACGCTGCATTTCTTGTCGTTTGGTTTATTTGTTTTTAATTTCCTTTTTGATAAAAGTACGCATGCCAATTAATTTTAAAGATACCTAAAGGGGGGGGGGCAATTAAGAGTGGCATTGAAATTTGCTCAACTATAACAAATGCTTTGATGAATACTCTCCTTGGGATAGTTGGTATTTTTACGCTGCATTTCAATTCGTTTGGTTTATTTGTTTTTATTTTCCTTTTTGATAAAAGTACGCATGCCAATTAATTTTAAAGAAACCTAAATCATAGGAAACGCCTTAGCTTTTAGTTGACCTGGCGTACTACAGTAAATCCAGAGACAAGAGATTCGCAAATATTAGACAACGACGGTGCAGCCTGGAGTGCAGAAGCCAAGGTCAATCGCACCAGGTAAAAAATAATAGTTGAAACTGACAACAGCGATACTTTCGCTAGTAATGATGCCCCTGTAAGACAAAGTTCTGTGTGTTTTAAATTGCATTGAGTAAAAAACACTAAAAAGTAAAATATTATCGAAAAGTGTGATTAAAAACCGATAACGGAATGCACTTCGCTAATTATTAAATCCAAGTTTACATTACATTCACTCGGTAACTGATCAGACTCACTAAATATTAATATCTAAACTGTTCGTCCGACTATTTTACTGCATTTGTACAATTTACTTTTATCAACCATGTAACTAATTGACATTTAGCACCTAGCGAACAAGGGAATCTTGTAACATAAAAATATTCTGAGCCTCTGTAACAACGCGACTCCAAATTTAACTAAACCCACCTGTAATCTGCATGAACTGTTTATTGACTACATGAAGCACATTTGAAAAAAGCTTGCAAGGCTGTACATGTAACAAGCGTTGTGTTTGACTGCACGAAGCTCATTAGGAAACCCGCTTCAATTTTGCAAAGTCGTATACGCATGAGGGGCTTGCTCCAAAATTCAAATGGAGAAGTCTTGTAAGAGACAATATTGCTGAGCTAAAATTAAGT